>KN170584.1:5082-24813 GCA_000757755.1 Steinernema glaseri
CGCTGACTATTGTAGACTTCGGAAACTTTTGCTTTAGGAAAAGGAAAGCGGTGCAAGCATATGGTTGCACTGTGTTTCAATAAGAACATTTTGTGCGCGTCACACGACCTCCAAACGTGCGCATATTCACCTTGTTTTTCAGCCTTCGTAAATATGGTCTCTAAGCCCTGAATAACAAATTATCCATTGCAAACATACCGTAGTCTTGCTCGCAGGTGTGTTTTACTGATCACACCATGATAGCTGGCAATTTCCTTCTTCCGACGACAATGACACGTGGAAAACAAAAGGACCACAATTTCAAAGGCAGATGTTTTCCTCGATGAAACACTAAATGACATAGCATACAATTCTACCGGCGATCTCACTTCCTCTCGTCCAAGAGAAGAATCCTCTAATGAGCACACTGTTGATCGTCTTTGACTCGATCACCTTCACTGCCAGTGTCCTTGCTGCTGTCCTAAACACGCGCCTTGTCATACGGCATTACAGAAGCAACCATGCGGACAGGCGCCACTACTCTACCCTCTTCCTATCTCTAATCCTTTACTTGTGCTTCAACGTGTCCAGCATTGTGTACGCCGTGGATTGCCTCTCTGCGCTGCTCTTCGACAGATGGAGTCCAACCTTCGTCTTCTGGACAGGCTCTACGAGCTTCGCGTTCGCCTTCGCCTTCATCGTAAGCAACTGCTGCATCACAGTCGATCGGATCGTCGCGATGCGCCAACCCGTCTTCTACGTCATTAAGTATTCCCGCTACTGTCAAGTGGTCAGCGTTGTGCTTATGGCGACAGCCTTTTCCACCATTTTCGCGTGGCAGTCCAGCGGCTTACTGTTACCACGTAGACCAGTGCCTGCGTTCCATCTTCTCACTAGAGTCGACGTTCTGCGGAGTTTAGGATTGGCCAAGAATTCTTTGTCCCTTCTGAACATGGTGATCACTGTAGTCTTCCTTTTGGAAACGCGCCGCTTCCTTAAGACCCAGAAGAATCAGCACGTGTACAGGAGTGTTAAAATTGTGGGTAAAGATTGTCAGTGTAAAAATCAAAAACACTTTAGGCAAATCAGATTGTCTTCTCACAAGTAGCCGCAGAAATAGTCCTCATGGTCATCCCGGGCTTATCGGTAACCGTCGCCAGCTTCTTCGGAATTGGCCTCCTTGGAATCGCTGGACCATTTGTCATACCGCTTTCGGCGGTATACACTCTTGTTTGCGGCCTCCTGTTGACCTTCAAGGTTAGGAAGGCTGACAGTCCAATTAGCACCTCTATTGTTACCCCTAAATCTGTTGGTTCAGTGATGTAATCTGAATTTATGTAAACTAAATAAATATTCAAGTCAATGTTATAATATATATTTGCATTGCACGTAAAGAAAGGTATTAATAAAAATTGAGGGAATTTACAGTGCATGCATGCATTTACAGTTAAATGTTAAATGTAATGTTAATGTTAAATGTAATGTTAATGCATAGAATGCCATTTCCGATGTTGCGCACAACTTAAAACAAGAGAGAGTAAGAGCGTTCACAAGAAGGGCGACATCTGACTTTTCTCGTTTTGTGTGAGAAAATTCTGGACGCAGGACTATGTAAGAAAGAGAGAAAGCGCAATAGCGTACAGCCCAAAGCGGACCTGGAAATATAGCGGGTATCGAGGACCGGTTGAGGGTTATCGATGAGAATGTTAATGCTATCGTGCTGAGACCATGTTACGTACATAAATATAAGGCACGAAGAACGTAGGAGTTTGCTCAAAGGTTGCTTTATTTCGTTGGTGTTTGTCATCTTTAGCAAATTTGGCCCACCTTTCGACCTCAAACTGTAAAGGTAACACTTGCTTAGGAGCGAGAAAACACGTGCTAGTGGGACGAGATTTATTTAATTATTTATCTGGTACGAATTTCGCGGACCACGGTTATCGATATGCTTCCTTCTTCGTATAGGCTTCGGTGTAGCTTGCTCATGAGCAGACAAGCACAAATCAACGTGTAGCAGGACATCAGCGTAAGATGGTAGTCACCGAGGATCATTTGTCCCCGGATTCCAGTAGAGTATTCCAACGTGGCGGTGAGTAGTGTGGGAATTATTAGTATGACGATTTCGGCGATCATTTGATGGGCTACAGCTTGATTGGCCTGAAATATACAATTACGAGCCCTAATCTGCTACTTGCACTTACCTGCTTGCTGCTAGAAGTGAGAGAAATCGTGTGAAAAGCTTTTGTAACTTTCCGAAGCTTCCACATGAAAACCACCGTCAGTGGGGCATTGAACAACCCTACGATGCTCTTGCCTACGTAAACTCTGTAAATGGCCGTCATGTCGACTACCGTTCCAAAGCCAGTATGCCGGTCACCGGGGTTTACAAATTTCGGAGGGGTAAAATAGTACATGAGCCACACAAGTACCATAATTGTGCACGAGGAAAAAACACTTGTCCAGAAGCACACTTTGTGATAGCGGAGGCTGTAAGGGATGGGCTTGTAGATGGCCAGGAGTCTGTCGATGATGATGTTAATGTTCCCGCAGATTGTGACACAAGCGGCTGAGTACATCACCGACCCAAACCAGAATGTTAAGATCGGACTATAGATATCAAATAAAGCGCTCATAGAAGCGTGGATGCAGTTGAAGGACGATGTGACGTTGTAGGTAAAACTGAAGCAGGTCATGAGGAGAAGGAGGGAGTACTGTTTATGCGTTTTTTTCTTAGCGATCACAAGACGAAGTATTTTTAGTACGACAAGTATTGTGACGGCGTTAACAAGCAGAGTCGCTTGGTCGAGCAGGAACGGGACCCACTGCATCCTTGTTAGATATACAAGAAACAAGCAATACAACGTAGAATTGTGCTTCCGTGACAAATCAGCCGTGTAATGTTTGTTTCTCTACGGTAAATGCTATTATTCATGAGGACGCACCGTAGTCGTGTCTTATTGGAAAAACATTATATCCTGACAGCACGTAAGAAGGTATTTGCGAGTCTGCTCAAACTGAGTAATCGGTCCCGACACGAAATGACTCACGGATTGAGATGTCTTGATTCATGGACTATCAGGAAACTGATTGTGTATTGCTATTGCAACCCTACGATGCTCTTGCCTACGTGCCAAACAGGGCTGTGCGACAGCCGACATTTTGTACTCGAGATTCGACACTCGACTGCTGAATTTTACCCAATATTCGACATTCGACAGAAGACCAATTTGTAAAGAATATTTAACAATGACGAAGTCCCTGTGTTTCAGGTTTTGCTGTGTTTGCTGTGTTTCATGGGAGAGAAACCCCTCAATTGGAACGTTGGTCTTCAGGAACAAAGGCTTTTCAACCCTTTCTGTGGATACTTTTTTCCTTTTGAAGATACGCACAGCCCTGGTCCCAAGGAATGTATGCAGGTCAGCGGGGTTTACAAATTTCTGGGGACTCATATATTGCATAAGACGCAATAAAGATATATCACTAGTCAAGAAACATTCCGAGCACTCGATGACACAGCAGGAGACACTGTGTTGCTTCTCAACTTGAACGTCATCAGCAAGGCGCACACCAACGTGTACGCGGAGCACAGAGGTACCATAAACGGACCGAGAAGCGTTGGAAGGCTGATTCCAACGAAGCTTAGTGGTAGGACGATGACATCTGGCAGGATCATCAGGAGTGCTTCTGCGGCAACTTGTAGCATCACAATGTGATTCGCCTAAACAATTCCACAATTATATGGAACTATTATATCAATATACCGAGGTAATGTTCCTATGAATGTGAGTATTCTGCAGATGTTTTAGGAAGCGACGTGTCTCTGCCATAAACACCACCGTGAGGGCTACGTTGACGCAACAAACAATGGTCTTGACCAGCGCTACTTCTCGTAGGACTGTGAGATCCATAACGACGCTGAATGCTGGCAAAGGTCCGTGGGGATCGCTGAACCCGGTTGAGTGCCTCACGAAAGCTGCCAGAAAACAGAGTAGCATAAACGCCATGCTTACAGCTTGACAGAAGCGGAAGTATCTCAGAGAATAAGCGATGGGACGTCGCATGGCGACAATTCTATCGAAGCTTATGCAGCAGTTGGACGCCACAATAGCAAAAGCCGAGGAAAATGTGGCATTTCCTGACCAGAATACTGCCGCTGGATTCCATTTCGTTGTAAAGGATCCAGTTAAGCAGAGCGTAGCGTAGGAAATGCTGGAGATGTTGAAGAAGATGTAGAGGAATATCGCCCGGAAAAGAAGAGAAAAGTGTGTTTTTTCTCTACCTCTGTACAGGAAGAATCTTATAAGCAGCCGAGCGTTGAGCAGTGCTGCAAAAACGCTGCAAATAACAGCTGCGACGTACATCGCAGTCGATGATGCTAGGCTCATGTTTAAAAGTTAATATGACTGCCTACTCCGTGGTAAAATTGTTCACTTTAAGTGAGGTCATGTTGTTATTGCCCGGTTATGGGAATAACGCGAACGTTAAAGCAGCTGTTGAGAACTTGTCAAAATTGAGAGGACATGAGAAATTCACGACAATAGCCACCGCACATCACATTTTCAGGACAGGTGCAAAATCCTCAACTGTGTGTTATTTAGCGATTTTGCCACAGGTGTTTCGATATCGGCCCATGGAACGTGCTGGAAAGTAGAAATGTGTCTTTCTGAACAAGGAACTGTTCAAGAAAAACTCTTTCCTAATTCAAAAACACATCGAAAACATATCGAAGAATTTTTTATTGTCGGTTGCTAGTAATGAGTATTATGGTTTGCCCCGATTATTACTACACCTTTAGATATGTATCAGTGCTTGATGGTTTGAGTGTGGTCCAGTTTTAAAAGCCGTGGCTCAAAGATTGTCCTGACCTGAGCTGGTACAATGAAATATCATTTCTGATCAGCTGAGCAACGTCAGATTTCGAGGGGAAACTTGTGAGTTCTAAAATGGATTTACGTCATATTGCTATTGAGCAATAAAGTAAATAACATAAACTATAGCAGCTGTTGTGCACAATAACTTATCGAAGTAGAGAAAACATGACATATATCTAGCAGACATCACTAATGACAGATGCAAGATCTACAGTTGGACACATTAAGTTCTCCTTAGGTTAGGACATCGGTCGTAGGAATTTTCTGGGAAGGAGTAAAATCTTTCCAACAAGGACATTTCAAGAAAGTAAGGTTTGCACCCACTTGAATGCCAGCCACAAAGAAGCAGCGGATGTGGAACGCCTTGAGAACCCTTGAGAAGTATCGCAGCACCAAGGATCGACAAAAAATGAAGTCTGCTTTGCAGTCTGCAGAAAATCTGTAATTTTGGATTTTTTGATCATCAGCTTTTTTGGTCTCTTCCAAATCCGAAAAAAGACTACAATACATAGACACACTTATTTGGCATGCATATACAAGTGGTGAATCTAAAATAGGTCAGTGTTCGCCCAAGAGTAGTTGAGCCTGACGGGACGCTGAAAGCGCTACAAGATGGTCGTATTGCGACATCTAGGCAAGGCAACCAGTCCTAACCTAGAGAGCAGCAGAACATACATTGTATTGTCACAGAGCAACATGGAAAAAATAATTTATTACGGAAACAAATGCGTGAACAAATATTTAGTGTTTTAACCAATTTTCACAGCAACGACAGGAGAGGTTTGCGAAAGGTGCTCCTTTCGGACTTTTAACGTCAGCAGAAGAGCACACACAAATGTGTACGCAGCGCAAAGTGGAGTGGGGATGGAGCCTGTGATTGCAGGCAGACTAATGCCGAAGAAGCTCAGTGGAACCGCAATGATGTCCGGGAATATCATGAAGAGCGCTTCTGTGATCACTTGAAGAATGACTACTTGGTTGGCCTGGAACTTAGAATAAAGAAATGGCGTGAAACAAGTACTTACCGCTTTGATACTTAAGTGTACCTGTGTGTTCTTCAGCCTCCGTAGGAACACACGTGTTTCTCTAATGAACAGAATGGTCAATATAAGGTTCACAAAGCTCAGAATCGTCTTGATCAGTGAGGCCGGTCCCACTGCTACTGGGGACATAATGCTGCTGAATGCTGGAATATCGCTCTGTGGTGCAACGTACGCAATGTGGTGGCGCAAGGAAGCCAAAGCGTACATGGTGAGCATGAGAACTACAGTAGCCACTTGAGTCCAACGGGAGTACCTCAGACCGTACTGAATGGGTCGGCGCATGGCGATTATACGATCAATCGAAATGCAACAGTTGCATGTGCCTATGGCGGAGACGGAGGCGAAGGTGCAGCTTCCTGTCCATAAGATAACCAGAGGATTCCAGGTCCCTTGGACTATCCCAAGAAGGCAAAAGGCGGAGTAGCTGATGCTCGCAGCGTTGAAGAAAAGATGGACGAAGAGGGTTAAGAAGAGCGTAGAATACTGCCTCTTATCTCCGCCTTTACATTTGAAAAATATGAAAAATAGGCGTAGATTTAGGCACGCGGCCAAGGTGCTCAGCGGAATGGCGGCGATGTAGAAGACGATTGAAGAAACGAGAGTCATCTAGATGCCAAAGCAACGGAAGTGAAGTTTCAACGTTAAACAGTCAGAGGCAAAAACAAAGAAAACCATCTGCGTAGGAGTTCCTTTATATTACCGACAATTAAAACACCTGTGAAATTTAGCCGTATTACGTCGCACAAGAATAGTCATTCTGAACGTCAGCGCAGCTTCTCGCTAACAGACTATGATAACAGGTATTTACGTAGCTTTGCTAATCATTGCTAGCTTTAAGTCAATTGATGTGTTTTCATTTCGTCTATACAGGTTGACGGTGGATCACAACCAGAAAGATGGGCAAAAAACAAAGAAAATGCGTAGGAATTCCTGCGTTATCAATGATAAAATGCCTTGCCTTTCTTTCAGCATAAAACGCCACAAGGAACAGAGTGGCGTATCTCCGTCGAAATCACATGGATCCTCCTTCCTCCGCCGGTTCTTTAGAAACCAGATCGTCAACGACTGGAATTCTTTACCGGACTCCATGTTGCGCAGCAGATCCTCAAAGAGCTTCCGCAAGGTTTTATCGAACATCATTATTCCAGTTTTACGATTTATCGCGCATAACTGCGAAAAACTGTTTATTTCAACCGCTCTTGCTAGTAACAACAGAGATATTCTGCGACAGATGCTCCTTGCGGACTTTGAGGGTGAGCAGAAGTGCACAGATGAAGGTGTATGCAGCGCAGAGCGGAGTAGGGAAAGAACCGATGATTGTGGGAAGACTGATGTCGAAGAAGCTCAGAGGAACCGCGATGACATCGGGGAACACCATGAGGAGCGCTTCTACGGCCACTTGGAGAATGACTACTTGGTTCGCCTGGAATGCATATACTGTAGATAGGCGAAATAGAAGAAGGACTTACCGCTTTTATACTTCTATGTATCTGTGTGTTCTGAAGCTTCCGAAGGAATACGCGCGTTTCGCGTAGGAAGATAACGGTTAGAACGAGGTTAACAGAGCTCACAATTGTTTTGATCAAAGCTGCCTGTCGGAGACTAACTGTCGCTATAATAGTGTTGAAGGCTGGAGTATTACTCATTGGCGGAACAAAGGCCAGGTGATGGCGTAGAGAGGAAAAAGTGAACGTGGCGATCATGAGAACTACAGTAGCCACTTGAGTCCAACGGGCGTACTTCAGGCCGTACAGAATGGGTCGGCGCATGGCGATTATCCTATCTATCGAAATGCAGCAATTGCATGTACCCATGGCGGACACGGATGCGAAGGTGCAGCTGCCTGTCCAGAGGATAACCAGCGGATTCCACGTTCCTTGGAAGATACCGAGAAGGCAAGCAACAGAGTAGCTGATGCTCATCACGTTAAAGAAAAGATGGACGAACAAGGTCAGAAAGAGTGTTGAATAGTGCCTCTTTCCCCCGCCCGTCGATTTGAAAAATATGAAGAATAGACGTAGATTCAGGCACGCCGCCATGGCGCTTAGGGGAATGGCGATAATGTAGAAGGCGGTTGATGAAAGGAGAGTCATGTTATAATAGAAGTGGATTTTGTGATAGCTGAACGAAGTGTGGAGCTGGTCAGGTGTTAGAGTTCCAATAATGTTTTGGTGAAAACAAACAAGGAACCATCTGCTTTCATAAATTCAAGGAGTCCTTTCTGTTGTCGATAAAGCAATTTTATAGAAACACCTGTATAACGTAGACGTAAATTTTTCAAGAAAAAAGTGATGCATTTAGTGCTCATTCGAACTTCCCTGTGAAAAAGTCTCAAAAATCTCAAAACAAAATTTAAAATTTCCCCAATTGTTTTTCCTTATGAAGATGGGTATCCAGACATAGCGAACCTGCCGGTTCATTTTTACGGCTTCATTGTTTAAGAATTTTGGCTACGAGATCAGAATGAGTAGTATTTAAAATGTACCTTGTGTTTTAGGTAAATGGCGACCATGACATTAAAGTTGTTCATTAGGGTTGCTCGCGTCAACAAACTTAGCATATCTTTTGGTATTACTGTGTCCTTGTTGCTACCTGATATGTGAACCTGGTATACTTGTTCATATATCAAAGCGCCACAACGTAGGCTAAACTCATCTGTGACCAATGACACACGCCGTAGTAATAGGGGTAATGTATATGTACAACATATTTATTACTCAACCTATTTCATTCATATTGTCATGATTTCATGTACTGGACGCGGGTAGCACCTGCATTGGTTTTGACGCATTTGTTTTCTTCACCTTCACGTTCAATAAGATTGCACAGCAAAGTGTATAGAGTGAGGAAACGGCAATTGGGTATGCTCCAATGACCTGGTAGAGATTGATCCCGAAGAACCAACTAGCTGCTTGCGTAACTAATTCCGGAACGATCATAAGCACGGTTTCGGCCAGTGCCTGGTAGAAGACGATCTGATTTGCCTAAACACTTCTTATATGACGAAGATGTTCCACTGTTTGTTACCGTTTGAATGCTGAGCTTTATCGGCGTAATGGGTTGCTTCTTGAGAAACATACGCGCTTCTAGTAGGAAGAAAACAGTGAGTAGAAGATTGATAACACAGAAAGTGGTTCTAACCCGAGTGATATCGGTCAAGACAGTCAAGCTAACCATACCACTAAAGGCTGTTTGCGCCGTTGATGATGGTTTCTGGCGACTAACAGAGAGGCTGACGGCCGAAGCCAAGAAGCTCAGGACCATAGCCGCGCCACAAGCGATTTGGGAGTACTTAGAATATTTGAAGCTGTAGAGGACTGGTTGTCTCATTGCAAGGATCCGATCGATAGAGATAAAGCAGCTACTGACAGTGATGCACAGTATGAGTGAAAAGGAGACGTTTCCAATCCAAAATGCGGCTTCCTTGTTGTCCCAGGGCCATCGGAGAAGGATGAGGCTGTAGGCCGACGAGAGCGCGCAGGACAGATCGTAGACCATATGGAGGACTACGGTCAAGAATAGGGTGGCAAGTTGGGTTCTGCCTTTCTTTGTGTAGAAAACAAAGACAAAGATGAACCGGGCGTTAAAAATAAGGGCGATTATGCTGAATACTGCCGAAGCGATGTAGATCACTAGCGGAGAGAGAAGCGACATCGCTGGAGGTGGAGGTGCTGCTCTCTGCACCCAGCAACCGAATAACGTGCGTAGTAAATCGCTGAAAACCAAAGTACATTAACAAAGGTAAAAGTTTTGAGATTGGAGTGCACGACATAGGTCTTATAACGAAATGTTGTGTTCAAAAAATTATAATTCTTCGCAGAGAGGGTGTGCGTTTTACGAAAACAAGAGGCACGCTTCAAGGAAATAATTGCAAAAAGTTATCATGCATCAATTTTCACCGAAATACTTACAGAAAGCTGGGAATATAATGCAAAGTTATTACTTACAGCGGGAAACTACCACTGTTCGTCTAGAAACTAGAAATCGTCTAGCAGCGTAACGTCAGTTACGTGTGCGACTAAGCTTGGTCCGGTAACAAGTAAATATGTTAAACTATAGCAACGTTAAGTATAATTTTATCCTGGTGTAGTTCATATGAATTGATTATGGTTGGTCGTGAAAAGGACGTCCTGGAAAGGTTTTCGAAAATGTATCCAAAAATACAAACTATTCGATCATTCAAATGTTGTGCTTGGAACAGAAAGAGTTAATTATGTAGAAGATATAAAAGAAGTACAAAATACTTGTTTTATGAAACGACATTAGATCGACATTATTTACGCACGATATTGACGTTACATTTAGATCAGGACCACATTCCTAGCTTCTTCGCGTGGTAAAGCATTTGAAAGGGTCCATATGATTGTCCCGGAGCCGTTGACCAATATGAAGAAACGGGTATTCTCAACTAGTGCCGAAAAAAAGAGTTGCTCTTTCTTCATCATAATTTGAAAATCTTTAACAAACAGTTTATTAGTGTTTTCGTTCCAGCTTCCGTTTTTTTTCTATTTCGGTTGCATCCCTTGTCCAAATGCTCCAATGAATTTGATTGATGTAATCGCCCAGTTATCATGTGCATCGATGTTGTTCACTCTCTTTTCTCCACGAGATGCAGTACAACTCTTGTTATTCGGTGCAGAGCCTCTTAACATGTCCTCTCCATGTCTTGGAACTTGCATTCCCGTAATCGTTTACTGATGCAAAGATTACTGGTGCACTCGATGTAGTACATGATAATATTATGTGTTCTCGAAAAGGCCAAAGGCCGAGCTCGTAGTACAATGCACATCGTTGAACGTTCTGGACAAGGACAACAGCAGTCCATTCAGTGGTTTTTTATACTCCAAATTTTTCGTTCGTTTGGAAACAGTAGTAAAAACAGCGAAGGTCAGTACAAACCAAAAGAGCACGGCTACAAACTCACCTCATGGTCTTTTCTATTGGCACGACAAACTAACATTTAAGAAGTAGGGATCATGATCACCTTAGGAACTCATGGAACGACAATTGGAGCAACAGTAAGCAGAAGTGCTGAAATACGCAACAATAATGATGTCGTCATATTAGTTTGAATGGCAACTCGCTCTTACTAATGAATATCTTCAGCGGCCAATCGTGTTCTAATAGTAATTCCCTTGGAAAATCCCTTAGGAAGTTGACAGCTTCTGCCACTCGTACCTCATCAACTTCAGAGTGGTCATTAGTTTACATGTTTATTCAAATTCCAATTTTATCCAGATTTTATGCCATTCACAATTCATAAAGTACTCGATATCTGGAGCGTTTGATTCCGCTGTGGTCTCCTGGATTTCCACAGTTTGTGAGTAAGGAGCACGGAACTGCAGATTGTGTAGAAGGAGCAAAGCGCAATGGGGTACGATCCGATGACCTGACGAAGATTGACATAGAAAAACCAGTCACATGCTTGCGTAATCAAATCGGGAAGGACCAGGATCAGCGATTCCATGGCGATCTGTGAAAGAACCACTTGATTAATCTAAATCAGATACTCATTAGAACCCTATATACAGTAATCTCTTACTTTTTTGACTAGGTTCCTAGTCGTCTGACTTGTAGGTCTATTGAGAAACGATCGAGTTTCAATCACGAAAACCACCGTAAGGCCCACATTTACGATACAGCAAAGTGTCCTAGCAAGGGAGAGCTCACTAAGGACGTGAGGGTAGACCATCGTGTTGAACGTAGGCGGCGTAGCAGAGGGCGTGCTGAGCAACCCAATGTAGTCATAGAAAAAGGACATGAAGAAGCTAGTGGCTATCAGAATGACACAAAGTACTCGACAGTACTTTGCATACTTCAGGTTATAGAGAACCATTGAGCGCATGGCCACGATGCGGTCTATGGTTATGCAGCAGTTACACACAATGATGGTCAACATGAAGGAGAATGCTACGTTCCCGGACCAGAAAACGATGGTGGTGTTCCACGTTCCCGAGTGTAGGCTTGTCAGGATGTAGCCGTTGTACAAGGCACATGAGAGGTCGTAGAGGGTATGCACAATGACAGCGAAGAGTAGGATGGCAAAATGAGTCTTCTCCTTGGGTTTCTGTTTGAAGTAGACGAAGATGAAGCCCAGATTGAGCAAAAGGGCACCGGTGCTACAGGCTGCAGACACTATAAAGAACACATATGGCGTAATGAGAGCCATCAGGGCAGACGGTGAGAAATGCCTTTAGCGGTGGGCGAACAAAGGAAACAAAGGAGGGTGACAACAGCCAATTTGACCGACGACAACAGGAATTAACTCAGTATCCTATCGAAGTGGATTAATAGGAAACAAAGAGTTCAAACTGGGCGATACAAACTTGATAACCGATCTGCTGTACTCTACAATTAATACGAAAGATGTTGACGACCTCAATGAACTATTCCTACGGGCATCAAGTTCGATCATAATTACAAAAAAAAGAAAGAATAAAGGTCGTGAGTACAACCGACTTAAGATCACATTATAATGACTTACAAATGAAGAAAATGTAAGAGTACCGAATCATATGAATTTCTTCGAAGGATGACTACACTTTGATGCCACAGTGTGACGTTGTACTAGTTCATCGACTTTACTGTAAGTCATGTGCCAAGAGCATGATAGCTCACCTCTGATGTCAGGTCAATTCTGCCTCTAGAGTAGCCGCAACGATCACAACCAGTGCGTGTTTTAGCATCCTGCCATGCCGACCCTCTACCTTGCATGTTCCATGTCTTTTCAAATAAACACCTTCTTTCTCCTTACTTTCATAAGCAAGATGTTTTCAAACCATTTTGTAACACTTTAAAGAACTTTTTCCTAAGGAGATTGTCTATTCGATGCTTCTATCCAATTCACAATTTCCCTGTTACATCATCGATGAAAAATCAGCAAAAACGAGACCTATGAATTTCACCGGAAGAAGGCGAAACTCTGGAATGTCTATCGTGGGCAGAAAGCAACCTGCCCTTAGAAGCGGAAGAGCTTTGTAGACCGTGAATCATCTCATTGGATTCGGCCGCTATTCTCTAAAGACCAATAAGTCAACTCCTCCTCCAGAAAAACATAATATGATCCTGTATCCGATCCGTTAAAGCTATATATGTCTTCCCGCCAAATGCACCTTCAGCATTCGCCCGTTGTCAGACTGACCACCTATTCCACCCCAAGTGCAGGTTTTAGATCATGCCTCCAGCGTGTTTCTACTGGTGACAGGCACCATTTATCTAATCCGGTATCTAATCCTCATCTTTTGCTTTCCGTGGCTAATTGTAGCTGGTAGAATATAATTGAGCATATATATCCAATACCAGTGATCTCACATCGCTAATCGCTATTCCACCTATTCCACCTCAACTGCAGGTTTTTTGATCATATCTCCAACAGCAGCATGTTTCTACTGCTGTCGTGCACAGAGTTGCAATCGGTTTATATTTTTATAAAAGACAAGACTATCTTTGCACCACTTGGAAGTTTGTTCACGAGCCCGAATGTTTCCGCGATCTAATTTTCATTTTTGGCTTTCCGTCGCTAGTTGTAGAATATAATTGACCATATCTATCTAATGCCAGTGATCTCACATTGCGAATCGCACACCAAAGAAGCGCGACATTCGTTTAGAGACTATTTATAAACTGTTAATACATTTAGGCACCAGATGCGTTCAGCTACTTTCTTCAGTCTTCTGATCGCGAGCCTCTTCGTAGTTGCGCCAGCCCAACACAATGTTGATCCTTGCAAGATCTATGAAGTCGTGGACGACTATTATAAGTGCGGACCGGAAGGATATTTCATCAGTGAGGAAAAACCTTTCTGCCGCTTGGTCACGAGTCCAAGTAAATAACATCTCTATGTACGTACATGGCTATTCTTGTTATAGTGATCGTTGGTCGTTATACTCTTGTCGGCTTTCAAACAGTCGTGTGCATCCACAACTGCCTTATAATGCGCACTGGGGATTATCTTACTGGCAAGACGGCTCCGCTCGGACAAGCGACCTGCGAAGAACTGAATCGTGTAAACAAGGAGCAGCACCACCCTCAGTGTTATGATGCGTGCGGATTTTGCAAGATCAACCGCAAGGATGCCGGAGAGGAGTTCTTCGACTTAGTGAACCCAGCCTACTGCAACAAAAATTGATAGATTGTCTTTAATTGTCTCCAATTTGTGATGTCATTTCTCTCTGCTAACATCATTATGAATGCTAACTATCTTTCTGTCGATTGTTTTTCCATTTTCTATTAAAGGTTTTGTCTTAAAACAAACTAAAGTGAGTCATGGCCCCCGCAACGTTTTCGAACTCGTGATGACAGGTTCAACGGAGGGTTCACTTATATATATAACCAAAACCAAAATTTTTGTGACGGTGAAATGCCAATTTTTGGCGTCACAAAGGACAGCAGAGCATTTGACATACATATGAGTTAAAATATAAAAAATTTTGCGCCTACGAGATCTGGGCTAACACCTGGATGTCACCTGGATCGTCGCTATCAGGTCATATTTAGTTCACAGGCTTGTTCATAGTCAGATCAGATTACGTTGCTTGAAAAATATTATCCTCGGCTCAGATCACTTTAAAAAGCGCAAAAGCGTTTATAGTTCGCGCAACTTCAATTAGTGTATTTCAGCTATAAGCTGCAAAGACAAATGAAACCGTTCTCCACCATAATCTGACCGTGATAACTAAGTTGAGTCCCATATGCCTGTTTTGTATGTCTAACCATGGATCGCATCAATTGGACTGAAAGACCGAGTTAAAAAATTGAAAATAAGACGAGATTTGTGAATTCACCGGAAGAAAAGAGAATTTTATAATTCCTTTTGTTGTCTGAGGCAAAAGGCAATTCCTTAACATAGACGCGTTCCGATTTGGGAAACTTTAGAAGAACATGAATCATCTTGCTCGGTCCAATTCCCTCGTCCGCCACACTCCAAATACAACTACGTGTCATCCCATCAAACGCTCTAGTCCAACTACAGGACGTTTTGATGTTGATCGTCGGTTCAAGTGCCGCTTTCGGGAGTTTTCAGACACTAATCCGATTTGTTCGGCGTTTTGGTATTCTTTTACATATTGAATCGAAAAAAAGCGTATGGAGAACCCTTGGATTAGGATTGTCAGTGACACTATTTGACCGGACTATATATCGTCACTTCAATAAAAACAAACCAGATAGAGTCTGTATGCCGTTAGGTGACAACTTTGAAAGTTTCTGGCACCGTAATACTGTAATTGTCTATTTATCTTGTACGTATCGTATCTGGCAGAAGATCAACTATCCATATTTTATAACAATGATCTTAAGTCGCGGATTTCATGCCAATAAAATGCGACGTTCGTTTATAGACCATTCCTAAAGTGTGAATACATTTAGGCACCTGATGCGTTCCGATACTTTCTTTATTCTCCTATCCGCGAGCCTTTCTTTGGCTACGCAAGCCGAACGCATTGATCCTCTCTGCGAGACGTATCAACTCTGGGAAGACCAATATAGCTGCGGAGCGAAAGGTTATTTCATCGATCTGGCCAAAAAGAACTGCTACTTGTTGACGGAGCCAGGTAAATACCGTTTCTAGACATGCTACTAGCCCTCCTAAAGACCTCTTAGCCACGTTTACTCCTGTCGGCGTGGAAACAGTGAACTGCATCAAAAGCTGCCTTGTCGATCTTACCCGCGACTATCTTCATGACAAGACGGCTCCGTTCGGACAAGCGGACTGCGAAGAACTGACTCGGTTAGAAATGGACCAGCTTCACCCTCAGTGCTATGACAAATGCGGCTTTTGCGAGATGGATCCTAAGGAGGTTGGGGCGGATCTTTACGCTCGACTGAGCTCTCTATTTTGTAAGAAATATTGATTCCTGATTGCTTCTAAGCTTATTTCTGAACCTTGATTGTCCCTATTCTGTGCACTCATTACTGTTAAGACTCATGTTGACACTCTTCCAGTAGATTGCACACTCATTTTTTATTCCGGATCACGTGCCCATTCTCCTATTTGTACTTTAGAATAAATCAAGGTGAGCAATATGCACTGCATCGTTTTTGAACTCGGAGCACATGTTCAACGGAGGGTAACAGGTGATTCACTTACACATCCTAAGGTACACTTTTTTCATTTGGACTAAACTCGTCATGTTCTTGCAATAGATGATCTGAGATGATCGCTACTTCCAACAGTGCACTTCGCAGCATTAATGTCCTGCAATTATAGTCAAAACCCCGTCCATTGTGACGATGCTTGTTTTCTCGCTTGTTCACTAGCTAATGTTCTTGCGATATTCTGAGATGATCAAAATGAACCAGCTTCACATCTCTATGATTAATTCAAAATACACTATTTCCAATTGGACTAATTTGGTGGCTAATGTTCTTGCGATATTTTGAGATGATCGCCACTTGATTGTCCTTATTCTGTGCACTTATTCCTGTTAAGACACATCTGGATGTTGTTACTCTTCCAGTAGATTACACACCCATTTTTTATTCCGGGTCACGTGCCCATTCTCCTATTTGTACTTTAGAATAAATCAAGGTGAGCAATATGCACTGCATCGTTTTTGAACTCGAACAGGTTCAACGGAGGGTGACAGGTGATTCACGTACACATCTCTATTACACTAATCTCGTGGGTAATGTTCTTTCGATATTCTGAGAAGATCGCCACTTCCAGCAGTGCACTCCGCAGCGTTAATTTCCTGCAATTATAGTCAACAAGCCGTCCATTGTGACGATTCTTGTTTTCTCGCTTGTTCACCAGCTAACCTTTGCTAGGCATTAATTAACATAAGTTGTAGGCGAACACCAACATCAGGTGCTTTTTTTCCTTTCTATTCAGTATTCGTCACTACTATGGTCATGCTGAAGACGGTCGTCTTAGCGCAGTACGTTTTGCTTATTCAACTCTGGATTATAACCCTGTTCTTAATATTCGTCATCTTCAACAGCCGATCAATGTCCGCCTTTATAAAAAAGTCGCCTGAGCTAGCGATTATTTTTGGCTTAACATCTGTGATTGGAATCCACCAAATACTACAGTTCAGCCTATGGTTGCTCTACTTCCTTAATATGACACCGAATAGAGCGCTGTTGGGAAACTTCGCCGTGCTGTGGGGAGTGCTATCCATATGTTATCTGTGCATCTACGACCTCTTCACAATCGTGCTGTTTATCCGTAGAATCATTATTATTTTGGATCCACTGAGGGACAGAAGATGGTTAAACCACGCTATATACGGACTTGCAAGCTCTATAGGGATAGCGATCCTCGTTTATCTGGTGGTTGCCTATCTGAAAGTCATTGATTTTGAGAGAATTCCCACCGCAAATGGTATGTACCGGAGTGGTTGCTAACTTTGCTAACTCTTTGACTTCAGAATGCTTTTCTCTGGTCTGTACACAGCCTCTTATGGAGGTCCGGGATGCCATAAATGCAAAGACTGTGCTTAGCATTGCGAACGTACTGGTCGGCTCGGTTTTCTTGGTTATGTTCTTAATAAGAACCTCGAAACAAACAACTAATGTAAAAAAGGTACCGTAATCATCTAATTAAATTTATTCTTACTCTATTATAGGCCAACCGCGTGACGCGATTCCTTTTCTTCGCGCGGATACTATTCGAAATGCTACCGCTAATAGTCGACACTATATTCACGGCAGAGGTATCTTAACGCTATAGTAAGTGGACTTGTCAAATACAAATTTAGACGGGATCAAGCATCGGCAGATACATTGGCGCTTTTGGAGCTATTGGCTGCTCTATGGAAGAATTTTGCTTTGTAATAGTGTACTATTTGTTGTTCCGCCCCCAGCCCAAAGTGCGTGTGTCAGTGTCGAGTAGATTGAAATAATCTTGTACGGCTACTTGTTTCGAAGCAGTTGAAGTTCCGCTGGTCTGTCAAGAAAATAAATGTTAAGGAATTGGTCGATCAAAATTCACACGTTACTCTATAATCATAACAACGACGGGGCATATTTTTGTTCCCACACAAGACTTTACTTTCTCATGACAGCCCACGTTAAGTCTGGAAATCTGTTGTTATAGGATAGCTTTGTTTACTATGATTCTACGCGAAATTCTCCGCACGCGATTTTCTCCGCGTGTGGAGATTTTGAAAATAAGAGGTGCTTTATCTACAATGCCTATGCGAACCTTAATTAGCAAATCATCAGGACTGGTGGCAAGTCTAAGCCAAGCGTAGATCGAAATGCGAAATGCAATGCGTTAAAATTTTCCGCGGAGAAAATCGCGCGAAAATCGATTACTATTGCCTAGTTACAGAATTGTTTTCTAATCATGCACTCTGAATACTGCTCGTATGGAGAATTAATCACCAAATTTGAAGGTCAAACTTCATGGTAGTACGATTTCACAAATTTAGTGTAATCTGCATATACTTTGCGTAAAGGATCGAGCCAACAATTTGTCCACAGAGGAGTACGCCAAAGAAAGGTCGGAGAGATGCCCTACTAAAACTCCTTTTTACATTTAAGTACATTTACGAGGCTCATCGAAAGAGACTACGAATTTTTCCATTGAGGCAGCGTATTGTGTGATCGTAACCCAGTATTAACAGAATATACCTATTCTGGACCACGTCCATCTTGCTGACAACCAGCTTTTGGCTTAGATCACATACATCAGAAAGCTGTCGCATTCTTTACCAAGATCAAAGTCGAAATCTTGTAGTCGTATATTAGAGGAAGTTAATTAGAGTGATTTCCGAGAAAAACAATGTATATTCCCACAGACACACTACTTGTTTTTTCCCAATGGATTCTGTCTTCCTTCTGAACACCTCCAGTCATATAATGGTGTTGTTCGCCATCGTGTTGTCTCAGTATTGTTTTTTAACCTCTCTATCCTTAGTTATCCTCTTTACCTGCTTTCTAATAATTCAAAATAAACCCGTCACTCCCATTTGGAACGACTCGCCGACTTTGGCCGGAATATTTGTCGCTCTCATGTTCATCAACGTCGCCAGGCTCTTTTACTTCACATCATGGATTATCTACATCACGGAAGTTGTGACTAACAGTAACAAGATGGGACAAACAGCTGTGATGTTCGGCATCACATCATGGTGCATGCAGAGTTTCTACGACATTTTCACCTTGTCCCTCTTCATACAAAGGACCTTGGTGATCATCTTCCCAGCTAACAACAGAAGACGTGTTGATAAAGTGATGTTCTTTGTCGCTTTGGTTATCAGCGGCGTGCAACTTGGGTACTTTGAAATCATTCATCTCCGGATGCTCGACTTCTCTGCAAAACCTGCTCCAGAAGGTGATCAGTTTTAGTTGTTTTAAAACCGTATTTTTATTTTTTAGGGTGTCTGGCTTTGGTATGCGCAAACAGCGTTTCCCAGGACAGGCTGCTTATGGACATTACCACCGCGCTGAGTTTGGGAAACGTCGTTAGTGGAACCATATTCGTCGTGGTACTCTTCAAAAAGACAACGTTGACTAACACCAGGATTGCTAAGGTAGGCCTGACAAATGGCATAACCGAGGCATTCCGCTGCAGATTCACCAAGTGGCTCGGTTCTTGTTCTTCTCACGACTCTTCCTCGAGGTGATCCCACAAGTCTCCGACATAGCACTCAACATGACGGTCAGTTCTCTGTCTGCTGTCATCGATTAAATTAATATTTTTTAGACGGGAAACAGTATCGGATACTACCTCGGACCTTTCAGAGCCATCGGGACTGGAGTCGAAGAATTTTCGTTCGTCATTGTTTACTACGCCCTCCTTCGGAAGGGCACCCATTCTTCTCAAAGTATCGTAACTCCTATATAGACAGAGGGACATGAAAAATAACATAAATACTATTTTTAATAAATAC
>KN170584.1:32456-42562 GCA_000757755.1 Steinernema glaseri
CATGCCCGGGGTTTTTGCAAGATGTGAGAAAAGCCGGAATGCTAAGTCGTCGAAGCCCAACTGTACTGAACTTGCTGGACGCATGTCAATGGGACCTGGATTCCGATGTTTCAGTGGCAATGAAGATCCTGTATGGATATGCATGATATATGATGTGGGAATTAAATAATTGTTTTGCAGGAGTCTTCGGAAGCAAGTGACATTCTGTCATTTGATACGTCCTTTAATGAAACCTCTTATGCCGATACGTCTTTTGTCGATACGTATGAGGAGAACTGCGCCGATGCAGACCGTTTTCTGCAGGAGAGGCTGCTGACATCTGTGGAGATGCTGCATGTCGATGACAAGACTGACGAATTCGACGAGGTCGATCCTGATGTGGAACGAGCTTTGAAGAAAAGTGTCATGCACGAAGGCTTTGAGAAGGGACTTGGAGAAGGTTACGACGTGAAAAGCCGCAATCAGGCCCTCCGCGAACGAAAGGTGAGTGGATGCTGTTTTACCTTGTTAATAAATACACCAATTTAGGAGGATCGCTCAAAGACTGCAGGCTCCAACTGGTTCGATATGGAGGCAGCTGAAATGACCGAGGAAAAGAAACGTGATCTGGAGATCGTGCAGATGCGAGCGCAACTAGATCCAACTAATCGCTACCGTAAGAGCGATCGAAACGTCCTGCCCAAGTTCTTCCAGGTAATATTTCCGCTTCTTTATGAGTTCTCATGAACGATATTTAAGGTGGGACGTGTTGTCGAACACAAGGCGGACTTTTACTCTAGTCGCCTTACTAACAGTGAGCGCAGGAACACCATTGCTGGTGAATTGCTAGCTGATCAAGAGTTCCAAACTAAGAACCGCAAGCGTTATGAGGAAGTCATGTTCCAAGAGGGGCAATTGAAACGCCAAGTTAATAGGAAGTTGCAATCCCGCACCCGACGTACTTCTCGTAAGAAGAACGCTGCCGCCTAAGCATGTTAAACCGTTGTTTCTGTTACTTGGTTGTTCTGTTGGTGTTATTTTAATAATGTTTTGGGGCTCATGCTTAGCAATGGGTAGGTTCGTAGTCACAGCGGCCACAGAGATCACGGTTGTGGCCGGGACCTCTGTACCAGGTACAAATCATTTTGTGAAGCAGTTTTGAGTGGGTCTGCATTGACTTCAGGCTATATCCGTTTATGATGATCCAAGGGTCGCTGCTCTTCGGTTCTGGCGTCAGCGTCGCCTCCATTTGTAGTCTTCGTCGCCAGTATACTCTCCACTCCTGCGTGGAGGCGCAGTATCTGAAAGGAAGAAATGTGTTGAGTCTTCTAAAAGGAACTGCTTACAGAACGTCTTCCTTCAAATTCATGTTGTAGACGTCTTGCATGAAGTGACACTTGGCCGCCCATGTGAGGTACATATCTCCGGGCGTTTGGTGGGCGTCAAGAAGACAATGTAAGAGCTTGCTAATCTCTTGCTTGTTGGCGACTTTGTTCGCTATGCATTCCTGAAAGTTGGGGCTCATGTGAGTGCGGTACGACTATCGCTCTTTAAACGTTGGATATAATATTCTATGACTTGGTACGGAAGAAGTGGGTGGAACCCGCATATTGTTGAGGGGCGTCACAATGAGTTATTGTTCAAGGTCGCCTCATGTAAGCAAGTTGCATCAGATTAGAATGGTCTGAGGGCTATGTTTCCGAATCAAAGCCGTGTGAGACGTCAACATGAAAATGTACCTGTATGGCGTAGTCATGACAGTTCGTTCCGTTACGACCTGCACACGCACGCTCTTCCGCAGGCGTTATGGCAGCTGCACGAATCTTTATTCTGACCTTGCTTCTTACTTCCGGCGACTGGATGAGATGCTTTGCTATGTAGTTGGTGATATAGTGTCGCGACGTCGGTTCACTGCTGTCGTAGATAATCGTGAGATCAATGGGCTGACCATATATGGTGTTGAGATAAGTTGTACACCCGTTTTCATTAAAGCATTCTTTAGTGATGTCCGACGTAGAACACCAGAAGTCAGGTGGCGTAGTGCATTTGGAAGTGGGAGGCGTACGACTTCTTGGCGAAAGACTTCGTAGAGTAGAGGACATGGCCGCTATCTTTGTATCAAGGAACAGTTGGTAGTATTGCATATGTAGTGCGGGCTTGTCGCCGAACTTTATGTACGGAACGAATCTAGGTTCGTTGGTAAGAATTGTCTGGGTTTCTTTTTCGTCTTCTTGTTGCAACATCACTGACTGTGTGCTGTTGGCACATGCTCTAAACAGGAGAAACAATTAGATTATTTAAGGGTTAACCAAGTGGCGGATTTAAAAATTTTTGTACCAATGCCAAGGAATTAAAAGTTGATGCATTAGAGGATTGTTGAGAATTAGCGTACAAAGGTTTGATTATAATTTGGACGTTCAGAAAAGTATCAAATACTCTTTCTTATGGGGTTGTTTAAAACTAACATAATACTATTTCCAACAGAAGGGAGGCCAACGCGTTCCACACAGTCGACAATACTATCAGCAATACGTCCTCTGTACAGAAGACTGTTCATAATACAGTAGAGCATTCTGTTCCGCTGCTCATTTGTTTTCAGATGATGGAATGCGCAGCTAATATGCCGATTTGCAATACATTCCCTTTCTTTATGGTGACATTGAACTGAACCATCTGAAAGCAAAACTATTACAGAACGTTAGGCAAGGCACCTGGTGTACTTTCTAAGCGTTTAGCCAATCCCCAAGGGACAGCTTTAACGTCTGCCAACGATGAAACCTCCGGGTTGTTGATAACTTGCCGGTATAAACGATCAACAACGAATGCCTGGGAGTCGGGACAGTGTGCTTCGAACGCTATTTTCATCGAAACTTTTCCAGACGGCACATTGAATCGGTAGTTTTCACAATAAGTGTTTGATCCTGTGCAGATTCGTTCCACATCTGGATGGTCGCACCAGAAGTCTGGCGGCAAGGAGCATTGCAAGCAGAGTGCAGTTTGAAATAATAAGAATAGCGTCACACTGACCTTCGCCGACATAGTCTAAATGAGTAAACGACGTTAAAATTAGACGTTCGGTAGGCGAACGAATTCCGATGAAATGTTCTCAAGGTCACATGAAAACCGTCTGACAACGCGAAAACAAATCAAACAAGCGAAAGTGGCGTTTCGACCACTTTATAACATAGGGACCAATAAGCCAAGCCCTACGGAAAGAACATGTGGGAGGATATTCGGACTAAGAAGTTCACTTTCCGATCGTCCTTAGATAAGATCGTGATCGGATGATAAGAAGTGACCTTCGGGGTAGCCTATACAAAGTAAGCGGACTGTTAAGGTTTCTTTGTTTCAACGAGTTGCTCGTCACAGGGTTCATGCTGAACAGTTGAGACCATTTGTCAGATCACATTCTTGATACACGAAACGACGTAAAGTTAAACTTGAAAATAACAAATTAGTGGCCGCCTGATTATATCTTTATTGCTTTGCCAGAGATGGGTCATCTGGAACATGATCGTAAGATTACGCATGACATTGCCTGCTTCCGGAGCTCATATGACATATCGTAATTTACAATTCAGCGCATGGAGCCCTAATGAATATGGCGTAAATTGTTCCAGAAGCGAATCACTGGGAGGAGATGCCGAGGTTCGTGCCCAATATAAGAGACAAGAACTTGAACGAGTTGCTGAGACGAGAAACAATCAAATATACCTGGTCATAGCAAAATGAAAATCTCCCCATCTCTTATACTGTTCCAATGGAAGGTAAGAAATGGCACTTCTAGAAACTCTCATTCAGACCTTAACTCTCCAGTTACGTATAAAACGTGCGCAATATAAAAAGTCAAGGACGTAACAGCTTAGGAATTCCCACTGCATTCTTGTCAAGTGATTAGGGCACAAATAAACTGGCACCACACTGTCGATGCATACTTCCGGAGCACGTCGTTCGGGAGGGCAAAGTTTCAAATGGTGTCAAACCCGTTTGAAGTCTTCGCTCTGTTTGCTTCTCTCGCTGACTCACTCTGCAGAAATCGGAGGGACTTGTTGTACGCCAACGCAAAATGTGCAAAACGGTATGTACATAGGGATTTGGTGGCGCTGTTTACATTCCAGATATCTCCATTTTTTGTCTCATCCCGGAAGCTGACATTTGCCGACAATTTATCAACGAGGGACTTGGAAATCGTGATTCAAAAAACAAAGGGCGGAATATTTTTCACAGAAGAAAATGCCGGGAAGAACTTGCACA
Source organism: Steinernema glaseri (assembly GCA_000757755.1). Taxonomy (NCBI): domain Eukaryota; kingdom Metazoa; phylum Nematoda; class Chromadorea; order Rhabditida; family Steinernematidae; genus Steinernema; species Steinernema glaseri. Next base: position 36,690 of record KN170584.1, read on the forward strand.
TCTGTATGCGGTCTTTTCTGTATTATACGTTCCTGATGGCCATAAAAGTCGACCTTTTTTTCTATAAAATAGTTTTATTGTAAACGAAATCAGATAATCTATTTTATATGTACCCATAAGAAATAAACGAAGTTAAACCATAGAACATGGTGGAACGTAACTTGGAGTTGTTATATTTACAGAAAATATTATTACTGGATAGTGGTTCCGCAGCTCGAGTTCACCGAAATGCAATTAGTACGAAGCGTCACTTGAATTTGTCTCGTCATCGAAGGAGCGGCTTCCGGGATTTTCAATCTCCAACAACATGTCGATATAAGACTTGGCAATCACGTCTCTGTCCTTAATCCCCAGTTGCTTCTGGATCTCCATGACGCTCTTCATCGGAGCGGTCACGTCTTGGGCATTGGTGAAAACCTAAATCAGAAAGCAAGAGTTGTGGGCATTTGGTATAATGTTATCAGCGAGTCTTGTGGTGGCTGCTCGTCGAGAGTGGGGTACGGTAATTGCAAGGCGTGATTCTCGCGGCGTTTTCGAGCGACGCACGTACAGGCACAGATGAAAAGGATCCATGTGTGGTCATCGAAAATTATGGTCACTATAGGGAAGTAGGAGAGGGCTTATCATCAAAATCGATTTAGTGTGGCTAGCTCGAACTTTCGACTGTTCACCCAAATGGGCTAAGAACATGGCGGTCTGATTTGCCATATTTTCCAGTTGTAATTCCATATGGTATCAAGCAAAACGAAAATTTTTCTTTCAATGTGGATTGAATGTAGGGGTCATCATTTTCAATGGCCAAAGTAGGCAATTACTTTCCATGGAATTTGTAGAGGTCAAAGGACACAAGTGGTACGCTTTCAATTAACATGTTGACCAATCAGCGCGGAATTAACTTTAACAACGTACAAAAACTTACCTCAATGTAAACAAAGAGTCCGAGCTTATCGACTTCATCCAAGTTGATTCGAATATTATCTTTCACGTACACACGGCGTTCCTTCTCGATCAGTCCCAAGACACCGAGCGCTGTGCTTAGAGTTTTCTGAAAAAGTTACTGTCATGCAAATACACCAAACGGCACTCTTAAATGGATTAACTACGAGAACATTACAACAGGCTTTTACGCACTACTGTATTAACATTGTTCTTGCGTATTTGCATTGTGCGCAACATTGTAATTTGTTGTCTACATTGCTTTCCTGGATATCCAGATCTACAGTGTTCGGAAACATCTTGTAAAAGAAGGCGGTTTAGAAACTGACAGATGGAAGCGACGTCTTTACAACGTTACCGTAGGCACCGTCGATCTAGGACGACGCACGCTGATAGCAACGCCGCCGCCTATGGTCATCTGACAGCATTTCTTGTGTGCAGCAAAACACTGATTCCCCTACAGTATTGTCGAAAATGCGAACGTTTTCGTTTGTTTAGCTTTATATCAAGGCAACGCCACTCTCCTGCGTTAGAATGGATCCTGCGCTTTGCCGTACTGGTCTGTCACTGTTCCACAGTATGCTTTGCAACATTTGTTACGGTGTTCGAATGCCGCGCACTGCTCCCTTTTTACAGTACTTCCTACTTTCTTCGTCGTCACGTGGAATAGTTGGTTTTTTATTTACTTGTTTTTTAAACTACTTGCATACTGTTGAACCCCACTCTCGGACGCCTAAGACTTGGTAATCCACGTGATAATTAAATTGCCCTCTAAATTCTTAAAACTAAAAATATTTGCCGTAATGACACTGTAAAAGTTTACTATTTTTGTATTTAACATCAATTGCACTTAACATATTCACTAAAAACACATTTCCATGTTCCAGCTAAAGAAACACTGCTATTTTATTAGATGCCGCTCGTGCTCGGACTTCTCAGTCCCGGACTTTTCAGTCCCGAAAGACATTTACCAAAAAAAACCAGAAATGTGTATAAATCTCGTAAAGTAACCTCATGCTTTGCTTCTTTTGCTTCAGGTTGGCATAAGCATTGCGGTCAGAGTAACATCTACGCTTGGCTTAGGCTTGCACCTAGTCCTGATGTTCTGCTAATTAAGATTGGTTAAACGGTTTTTGGTCAGTGAGTCTACTGCAGCTTCGGACCTACGCTCGGCTTAGGCTTAGCTTACTTCTTATGTTTTGGGTCAAGAGTTTAAGCGTTTAATTTGATTGGAATCTTGAAGTTTTGAAAGCGGGACTAAAAAGTCCTACAACCGTAGTAGATGCTTTGCTGTTTGTAAAATAATATGTGCATTTAATACATAGGACGGTAGTTTCTATTTTTGTGCATATTAACAAACAACATTTGCTTTCTCAATGTTCAGCTCATATGCTTTGCAAAAAGCATCTTTAGCTTGGTTTCCTCTGCTATGCATCCCCGCTCTAATCAGTGATCTTTGTTTGCACATCAGCACTGGCCTTTTTACTCGAGCATATATCGTTGAAGAATAATGGCCAACCCCTTGCAAAGGTAAACAGCCCCCATTGTTTTGCAGCTTCTTCGAAGACCATTCAGAAAAACATAGTGAGGGCGTTTCCGTAAAGATAAAATCGAACAGTCGGCCATCCGGTTTCGCGTAAACTGCACGCGCACATAGTTAGCGCCCGTTCGCAAGTGATACGTAGTTGGTTTAATTTATCGACATTGCGATCGTGGCGATGGACGCCGCCGCAACTGCGGGTTGCCACATGCAAGCGAAGCACAACGATCATTTGCAGTTGCTGAGGTTTTAAACCGGGTGCAAACTAAGCACCTACCTTGATAGGCTCGACGTCATCGAGGGTCGTAACCCTGGCCTCGTTTATGTTGATGCCAGATCGATAGTTGTTCTTGTAGTGGATCAGCGTTCCATAGTGCTGTAAACAAGTGGTTTACGATAAGGATGCGTGAGTCATGGTTGGCTCGGGAGTGGTTGCCACAAGCAGTGAAAAATGCTCACCGTTACATCTGCCGTTGGCGGTCAAGCCGTTGGTACAAAGCGGCGTTTTAAAAACCGGTATTCCAGTTTTTGTGGTAAACAGAAATGACTGGTTGCGGTGAACGCACGAACGTTCAACCACATAATCTTCGTTTTAAAAAGCGCAAAAGACGGATTACAATGTTATATAAAAGTTTATATGCGGTAGGTCAAAGATCTCTACCATTTTTTATTGATTTCGTTGTGGTAATCTTCTCAACTTCCCACATTCGGTTCTCTTATCGTTCCCGCTACCCGTGCTAACCCTTATCGTCACCTTACCAGTATGTTGTTTACTGCTTATAGAAAAAAGAACAAAACAAAATGCGCCATAACGAAACGCAAAATTTTGTAGGACGCAAAAAGCAATCTTAGGTGCTCTTCTCGTCTTCTTGTTTTCTAGAAACTTATAGGAGTTATCAGATTCTTTTTCGGACCGCTTTGTGTGTGGCGTTCAAGTGACCCCAACACCCAAAGTGGAACAACGATTCTTGCACGTATACTCAATCTAAGGCACTGTTTTATCCATGATGTGCATGGCAAATGTAAGAACCAATCGTTCCATTTCTGTGCATGTCCTCAGGCACAAATTGTGACTTATCTACATGTCAAAGCTGGGCATATATCTTCATGAAGTGCTCACGAGAAAGCCAGACGTGTCTCGAACGTTTCTTATCAGACAGAATAACAAGAAGTGCAGACGGGAAGAGGGTGTAGTGTAGGAGGTCAAAATTCCGGAAACTTCTACTTACTTTTGACGGGTGATTAATGCGCAACTTCAAGTGACCATTGGTGACCGTGAAGTAGATATCCTCCTGCGCTGCACTTTCCCCTTGACTGTCAGTAAGCGAGAAGATCGCAGCGGACATGGCCTCCAAGTTGTCAACTCGCGCTTTCATCGTGATTGACTTGACAAAGCTTTCGTCGGTCATGGCTAATCTCGCCAGCGTGGAAATGCCAAAACTGAAAAAATAGCGTTTAACTGAGGAATAGGTACAGCTGTCAGGAAGGTGTACGGGGAACAAATGGACTCTTCGTAGGACGACGCGCCGCGATCGACCGCGCGCAAAGCGATAACAAGGCGGACGGTTCGTGCGCGGTTCTCGCAGAAGACCGTTCTCCAAACGCACAACCGCGATTTTTGAGATCTACCGGTTGTACTGTGGATGTCCCTCAGTGTCCAAGGGGCCTGTGCCGGACAGGGGACGAAACTATGCCGGCGCTGGCATGTTGTCGTGATAGCGCTTTTGTTATCGATCTTAAGGGTTTCTCTCTATCCTGACATCCTGAGTGATTGGACAACGCCTAAAGGGAGGAAACAACAGCGAAAAATAACGACTGATCGGTTTGGAAGCATAAGCCAGAAAGAGTGAAAATGCGACTGCGGGGATTGCTTACGCGGAAGAGAAAAGTACGATCACACTACAGAGTTCAAAGTCCTTTGTCGGATACTTCTAGCGAACGGAGTGAGGACTTTTTGTTGCAAGTCTTCATTCACCCGTCTTCATTCGTAGCGCATGTCAGTGCGTTCCACGTCTGTGATGGTATTCCATTTTCTTCAGTATTGTGATTCGCAAAATTATCGCCTCTCTTACAAAAATTTCCTTACATGCGTGATTGAATGAAGATTTATGATGGCCATAAGAATAGTAAAAGAACGACATAGGTAGATTTTGATAATCGGTGATAAATTTACTACATTTACATGGAACTCAGGTCGTTTTCACCAATAGCACAAGGTGATAGTCACTTTGGTGTGAATGAAAGTTGTCACTTTAAGATCGTGATAGGTACTCCACGATAAGATAGTAACATTGTCAGGATAAAACATATCAACCTCGAGATATGGGTACGGGTAAAATGGGTATTCAATGCTGATAAGCTCCGGAAGTGATACCGGGGCACAGGGGCAAACCCACGACACGTGGGAACCGGAGTGTAGCAAGGACGTGTGATTGAATGCGAAATGTGGCAAAAAATGTGGTGCACACGGGGCTTTTCCGCAGAACAGGCAAGCAGGAAGTGATAAATGCCGTCGACTTAAAGCGTAGCGGAAAAAAATCCTGTAATATGCACGAAATTCATGCGGCAAACGGATGTGAGCATTGTAGAGCTTATCATGTAGGGCAAAGGCAAAAAATGTAAAGTATGTATACCATATATACTGCTGGTGACAAGCTAGTTGTTAACGGCATTATCTCCGGATTTCCGCAAATGAAGATTGCGCGTTGCGTCTTTAACGCATTACATCCTGCAAGAGGACCACACACGGTGAAATAATTCTTGCAAAACAGAAAATTCATACGTTCACCCGTGTGACTCTTGCACATATGGACGCGCATCGTATGAACTATTTTCTTTTATCGTATTCAGTAGCATAGTTAGATTTGATTCATGCAAGCACGTAGGTTAGCTCTTACCTCTTTTAGGGATTTCAATCAGAGGTGGGTACCCGAAAAAATGATCGGGTCGGGTAGCCAAAACCCAAACCCCAAACCACATGGTACCCGACCCGACCCGAACCCGAAACACGATCGGTTCGGGTACGCGAAAAAAACCCGAAACAAAAAACCAAAAAAATCCCATTTTTGTTCTGTACCCGAAGCAGGACGGTTTGGGTACTGGACCCGAAACCCGAAAGTTTCGGGTATCCGACCCGAACCCGGTCCGAAATCCCGACCCGACCCGAAAAACCCCGACCCGACCCACCTCTGATTTCAATATCTTCTGGGCACAAGACCAGGAGGCACCAATTGATGTTAACTTCCATAGCGTTAATTAAGCATTTACATTCCTGGGCATATTAATGTATGCATCTCCCTCGCCATACATAATCCCAAGTATGGTAACCGATGTTCGTCCGATAAATATGTTTATGTGGCTCTATTAGCGAATAGGTCACTGATGGATATTATAAGTC
>KN170594.1:0-33087 GCA_000757755.1 Steinernema glaseri
GTCGTGGCGGTAAAGTCGTTTGGCGGTAAAGTCGCGCCGCGTCCCAAAACACCCATTCAAAACGAATAAAATAGTCCGAGCCGCGCTGCACATGACGACTCGGAGTCCCCTGATCCCAACTTTCACCGGATTAAGAGATCATCCTTAAGGATATCTCCATCTATGCGTCATGACTCCTAACTTCTCCGGCTCCTTGAAGTGCGGCCAATCAAGTTCCAGAAACTCGTCCTCGCCGCTTCCAAATAATGGATTAGCTCCGGCGTGGCTACATCCGCGTCCAATTGAATTGTTGCATTACACGCTTTCCGACGCTTCCGCGGGGCGCGCTCCCTCGCCACGCTAAAAAGAGAAAAGAAGACCGGTTGATGACGTCGGCCGCCGGGCGGCGAAATCCCGTTTCGGCAACCCAACTTTGGCGCTTTTCGATAAAGTGCACCCGATGGGAGTGAGCATCGACGACGTCGAGAGTCTTCAGACGTTTTGGGACTCTCTGCTTGTGTTCGCCGCTGCGATAAGACGCGCGCGTCTTTCGGAACATTTATGATGGTTTTTGGCTGTCGCTCAGTTCTGTAGGGTGGTGGAATGGCGCCAAAAATTTTGTGAATTGTGGACACTGATCGTCTGTTTTGTAGCATGTGACGCGCACAGTTTGGGTAAAGATTGTCGTCTCTCCCTCCCTCCGCCAAGGATAGCGACGCCCTAAAATGTATAATAGTTCATCCTTCAAATTGAAGCGCTCCAAAACCTGACAAGATTCTTGATCTTTACCGAGTAGGTTAGCTCAGCTTGAAATAAAAGAGATCCCCCTTCTTTATTCTGCTCTGTTTTGATCTAATAACGCTATGAAATCTCATATGTTAGAACGTCAAACCTCAAAAACCTCGAGACCTAGGATTGAGACGTCTCCAAAAGTATATTACCTTGTCCTTGAATTTGAAGCGTCGACACGCAGTATCCAAAACAATTCGAAATTCGATGAAGTTAACTCTTTTACCCTGTAGGTTAGCGCACCTTGTCATGAGAGATACCTCCATTTGTTCTTCTCCTATTTTTTGTATAATGGCGCTATAAAGTCTCATACGTTGAACCTCAAATGTCAAATATATGTTTATCTCTCTTAGTCTAAGCGGCCTAATTGAGGACAACTCATGCCAGGAGTCAGAAAACCTTCTGACCTTCTAATAGCGCCATAAAGTCTCATACGTTAGAGCCTCAAAGGTCGAGTATTTGATTAGAATTGGGGAAGTACGCCTAAGCGGCCTAATTCAGGTCAGCTTATATTGTCAGAATCAGAAGTCACTTCTCCCATGTTTTGATTCACTTCTCTCCTCCTTTGTGCTCCGATCAGTATCCTCAATCCTAGTTCTGTACTCTCCGGCAGAAGCTGCCGTGCCGGGGCCGGCGCGCCGTCGGAATCATCTGATTTGCGGCGGGCCGTGTTGATTGATGCCCTGCGGCTCGGCCTTTTCCCGGAAGCAGAAGAAGAAAGTGTTTTCGAACGGCCCGCGACCCACCCGCGGCGGCCCACATTATATTCGTCGCCGTCGTCTCGCGCGCCCCACTCCCTCGGGCAACGCTGGTGGCGATCAGATCACGCCTTGTTGCCGCGTTCGGTCCGAGTTTACGAGTCGCGAGGAAAGTGCAAAATGTGAGTTGCGACGACGCGAGGGAGGCAAATTTATTGCCTGGGAGCGATCGCGCTCGATGAACTTTGTGGACCTTTGGGCTGAAGGGTCCCGAAAGGCTTTACGATGCTGAGTGTTATTTGGGATAATCTGGGAAATATGCTTTACAATCGCGTGTCCTTTCTGTGTGATGGAAATCAGCGTCACGCCAGCGCATAGTGTGTAATTTATGAGCCTTGTGTACTCTGGGTTTATATAGATTTATGTCCTCTGGGTCTTGGGAAAACACTGTCATTAGATCCGATATATAAGGTAGATCTTCTTTGTCTTCTGCTGAGATGCTCGGAGAGTCATATATATCCTTAGAGTTCACAGTCCTTATCCTAATCATGATAAACGTAGTGTCCTGTTTTTATTAGTTGCAATTGGCTTGTTTTGTGAGTCGCTATTGGCTTCGTTGTGCGCGAGATTCAGAAGTGCAACAAAATATGGTGATTAGGTTTCGGCTTATGAGAGATGTAGATCTTCAAAGGCTTCAAAATAAGTACATACAGACCTTCTTCCTAAGCCCACGGTTGGGAATAGTTAGATGCCCTTAGAACGACTCTTTTGGAGCTAATCTGAGCAAAATTCAAGATACAAACATTACATGTATTCCCTCCACTTTATTCACCAATTTCAAGATGATCAAAGGCTTCAAAATAAGTGGATCCTGACGCTCATCATGTTACTACGGTCGAGAATAGTTAGTTGCCCTTATAAAGACTGTTTTGTAGCTAATCGGAACAAGATTCAAGATACAAATATTTCATTTATTTCCCTACACTTCATTCATCAATTTCAGTTTCCGGAGCACCTCACCTGTGCCCAAGAATCGCCCAATTATAGCTCCTGTCATCAACTGTTACACTATGTGCAACTAGGGTTCATCCGATCAAACGCTTCCGCGATCAGCGACTTTCCCCCTTACAATACGTGACTTTTTCACAAGGAAAGAACCCGTTCTGCTTACACACAAAACCATCTGAGCGCGGCGTTCGCGGCGAATGCAACTCCACGACCTTCTGCGGCGACGTCCGCCTAAACGACCATTCTCCTCGGCCAACAAAACAACGGCGCCCTCCCCCGTCTTCCGAAACGACTTCTGCGTGCGTTCTTTATTGCCGCCGCGGCTGTCGTGTTGCAACCGATCGCTTTTCTTTTTGTTTACTTTTCTCTTCTGCTCGTCGGCCGCCGGCGACGCGATCGCGTCGCGTTTCCGTCCTCATGGCGATATTCTTTGAGCGTTTTCTATTTGTATTCTGATCGACCGAAACGTTTCGGGAACTGCGGTGACGTCACCGAATTCCATGGAATCACAGGCGCCGATGATCGATGGCAAGCTCATAACACATAAAAAAAGGAGCGAAAAATGGGGTGGGCTTTGACCCATTGAGCTGTTAGGCAGGAAGCAAAGGGGCTCATAGAACATATGGGCTACAAGGTTCCAGGCAGCCTTCTCTTAAACGCTTAAAATGCTTTGATAGTTGTAGAATAGGTGTCGGGAAGCATTGAGATGGTGAGACTTAGCCATACACGCAATATTAAGCCTTTGTAAGACTCTATCCTAAATGCGAGCATTGTTATGGACTGTGTGTCTTAAATCCCACTAATATGTATGAGACCTAGCCAAGGTAGGAACCTAAGGGGCTCATAGCACATATGGCCTAGAAGGTTCCAATCAACCTTCTCCTAAACGCTAAAATGTTTTGATAGTTGTAGAAAGCTTACTGGGAGGCATTGAGAAACTGAGACCTAGCCATAAACAACCCACATATAACCATACCCAAGACCTATCCACTGGTCTTTCTGCATGTCTTAAATGCCACTTATATGAGGCATTTAGTCATACTTTAAACTTCAAAGAAGGTCTTGGCGTTAAAGCCACAAAGTTCACATTTTTTTGTAGCTCACGTCATCGGCAAATACCATCCATTTTGGCGCAAAAAGTGACCTTTTACGATTGTTGTAAAGTTACACCGACATTCGTTGTTCTCGACAAAAACATTCAAATTGATAATCGAATCATTCCCCGTCCCTCTTCCCACAGTTCTCATCCAGAAGTCCATTTGTACCCAGTGAACCCTCTGACCCCCCTTCTACAATGTCCTTCAATCAGCCGACACCTACAAAAATCGCCGATGGCGGTACTGCTGATAGTGGAGCGATCGATCGACCACAGGCTTCTTAGCAGTCTCCGCACACCGGAGGGAACCAAAAATCGTTTTTCAAAGCACTCCCACCGCTTCCTTGCTAATCCCCCAGCCGGTTTGTGACCGTCCCTTCGAACGCCTGTCCTCCGCGCTGTTGCATCTTGTGTGTGATGCACTTCGGACGACGGATCCGATGGCGCTGTTTGACGGACACGATTTTGAAAAGTGCAGACAGGAGACAGAAGAAGATGATAAGCGCGCCTGCTACAGCTGTTCTGGAGCGGGAAACGTCGTTTGAGGGGCGGCGTCCCTGCGGAAGTTGCGATTAATCAGTGAGTACGCAAACGTACGCAAAAAGCCGAAGTGCATCGCTGAGGGGGATTCTGGGAAGGGGGCCTAATGGAACGCCGGGATTTTGATGGTCTTATGAGCTGCAAGGACTTGATACTTATGGTACAGCATAGGGCCTTAAACTCGAGGATTAATAGCCTGTAGTGATTCTTGACCCATGGCCTACTTTTTGGAGTAAAATTTCAAAGGTTTATATTCCACTATAGGCCAGCTTGGTTCCTTGGAAACACGCCGTCTTCTGCTTTATGATCTTTCCCTGGAATCGTCATATATCTCAAATTAATATTCCATGACTCGATTATTACTTCTTAGTCCTCGTTGACCCCTTATGGAACGCTAGAACGTACGGCCGTCCTTATGAATCATAGGACACGCGATTGCTGGCCCAGGCCGGGCCTCAAAATCTAATTTCCCACGAATCAAAGAACGTTCCACGAATTCGGCATTTCTCTTTTCTTCTGCTCGTTCTTCTGCTTTCTTCTCGGACTTGGTCCTAAGTGGGCCGGAAATCGATTTTAGGGACGAGCGAGCCCACACACAGCACAAGTTCCCGGCGTCGTCGTCGCCGCTTCTTGAACACTTCGCGGCGCGCAGATTAAATCCCCGAAAGCGAAGCGGCAATTTCCCCGTCGCCGTCGCGTCTTCCCAAACCCGCTTCGGCGGCGAGCTTATGCACTTTTGGCGGTGGCGGGCTTCAGCAGGCTGCCTAATCTCGCCAAAAAGTGCACCTCTGGCGCCGCCACTATCTGGTTACCGCGCCACCACCGTCGCCTATGAGCGACTCGATCTATCAAACCCGTCGTCCAGCGGCCGCTTTTTGTGCACTTTTTCCCCTTGGCGCCCCTTAGCGCAACAGCAGACCGTTCGTCTTCTTCTCCCCTCGCCAGGGGCATCCCGACGCGCTTCTTTTGTGTATTTTGCCCTTTTTTCGCGTGGATCGCGGCGAGACACCCTCCTGCGTCTGGGAGTTGCGTCTGTCTGGTTCTGACCGGTTCCCACGGCGAACTGGTCACCGGCAGCGCCTCGGCAGGCTCGGAGGAAAACGAGCACCGCCGGTTGCCCGAGCGAGAGTTCCCCCGGCGGAGGAGCGATCGCGCGCGCGCCTCGACCGGTTCTGGTGCCTGTGAAGCCAGTTGCCAGCCGGCAGCACCTAACGACGACGACCGCGATGTCCATGATGGCGCTTCGGTGCGCGGCGGTGTGCTCCGCTCCACGCCTCAAGAGCGACGGTTCTATTTGGATTCGGGCCAGTTTCCGGTATTGCCCTGTCCACTTCCTTGACCGGTTTTTCCTGTCCGCGGTACTTATTCACAGCCGGGTGGTGTGCTTCGCTCACTTCCCCATCAGCTGAGCGGCCTCTTCTTGGAGGTGGTGCTGTTTTCTCGTAGCCTTAGATCAGTTATGTGATTGCAATTCCTAAGCGTAAGATACTCAAGTTGAACCACAGTCCTTCTGTAACAGTTTTAATAGATGAACCGCAGTCCATTTATAACAATTATCATAGTTTTTCCCAAAAAGGCTCAGGTTCCAAATTGTTTGTTTCTGTTCCAGGATTTTTTTGTTTCCCTACCCCAAAAACTCTGGTATCTGCCATTCCATAGCACTTCTGACTCTTCACCTTCTAGAACGATATCCCCACAAGATAAGTCCACCATTCCCTACTTCACGTTCCCTCGAACCTTTAAGAAACAGGCCCTGTTGCCGTTCCACTGACTTCTCCACCACCGACGCCTAACCTGAAGTTCTGACCATGCCACACTGCCCGGGAACATCAGATAATGTGCTTGTTTTCCCCCTCAACTCTGCTCACCTTTGGGACAATTACCACGCTAACAAACAGGCATTATGCGAGGGAGGTCAACCTCCACTCGTTCATCCCTCCTAATTTCCCGTGATCAGACTCTCGGCTAATTAGCGATTTTTCTTTCGTCTCCTTCACGCCTGAAGCCCTAATGAGTCTTCTGAACGTCCTTTTTTGTTTCATTTCCTCGTTTGCTTCAGTTTTTCGCTAATGCACTCATCGGGATTCGAGGTTGGAGTTTGTGCAAATGAGAGGGTGGTTACGGTGGTTAAGTTGCAAGTTTCTGGAGATTTTACGGTATTCAGAGAGGTTCTAAACTTTCAAACCCTCTGGATGGACTACCACTAATATATCACCGTTAGGAGCTCAGAAACCTATGGAGAATGTCATCTGTAGAACTGGGTTCGCTGTATCCATAACACTTGCCTTCACCGCAAGTTTTATCTGTAACACATGCCTTTACCTTTACCTCAAGGGAATATCATAGGAAAATAACTGGGTTTGTTGTAGCCCAAAACGTGTGCTTCTACCTCCACTGTTGCCTTATAATTCATGCTTGAACCGTAAGTTGTCATAAACGCCTAAAAGGGATTTATCATTCAAAATGTCGAACTCTAGTAGCCTGGAAGACGTCCTATAGATATCCAAATCCGATCGCCCCCTTCCATCCTAGGTCCACCCCTTTTTTTAAAGCTCTATACGAATCCCATGCACGCTTAAATCAGTGTAAAATGTCACCATTACACACGCTCGAAACTACGGCCCTCCTCAATCTGTACGATCGCCGCCTGCGTGGCGCTAATGAGCGAAGTCTCAAATTCCTGTCAACCGTTTTTCGGCGCCCGCGACGAAACTTATTCCGTCATCGGCGCCGCGGCCACCGCCGCGTTCCTAGAATTACACAATGCTGCAATCTTCTTCGAGAGGCGCGGCTCGGAAAAAGTGCATACAAGTGGCCCGGCGGGCAGGGGCCCGCTCGGAACCACAGCAAACAGCTGGCTGCCTGGCCTCCTCCGACGCTGTATTATTTGTGTGTGTATGCGTTTGCGTGGGGAGCTTGGAAGTTCCCTGCTGCGGAAGACGCGCGCGCGCGACAAGAAGTTTGTTAGTGAGAGCGTGCGCCCCTCTCGAAATAGTTCGGTGCACACATCCGCAGCACAGGTGATGATCCGGACTAGGAGGCGAGCCCGGAGGCGGATCGCCACTTGGTGCGTCAGAGTCATCGCCGGAAAGCATTCATTTGTGCGCGCGAATTTGGACGATTACGCGCTTATTCATCCGGATTCTAGGGAAGACGTGTGTGGCTTTTAGAGGAAGCAACACGCAGGCGCGGTTTCTATGATTGCTGATTGTGGTGCACATACTGTATCGGTGAATAGGTACTAGGACTACAGGCATGGTAGATTAGGTATTGAGGAGCGGAGAATGGAGGAAGATCGGGTCCTTAGAATCGACTCTTATTCATGTTTCCAAGAAGCACCACAATTGCTAAAAAAATCACACATGTCGAGCTAAAAACCTATATTTTCTTTTTTTGTGGTTCTGAAGATTTTTGCCCTAAAACCACCCATCTACGGCCATCTAAATTCTAACTTCAGCCTTCTTTTTATCCTCCCGACCGAAAGCGGAATGTTGCGGAACGATGAAAGAACTATCGTGGGGCCACCGTCGTAAAAAGCCCTAATTTTTCCATGTGTGAATTCTAGCCCTTTGTTCCATGGTGGTAACACCTTTTCTTCGAAATTCTGGCTGTTAACTAAAGTAGCAAATATGTGTGAAAGTTGTCAACGATCCTGAACGGAATAGGAACTGTAAAGAACTGAAAAACGATATTTTGAGTGTTTTATGGCGGTAGACCATGGTCGTGTCGTTTTTCGCAATTATTCTATGCATATTCTTTATCTATTCCTGTGCCGTTCTGTAAAAGCGCGTCTCTATAGTCTTCCCATCTCCCAGGATTCTTCTTTTGCACTTGAACAGCCGAAAAATGGAAAGAATTTTCTCCCCAATCGAAAACGTGACTATAGGCAAAACATGCTCACCAATCCATACATAAACCAGCAGGCACTTCCCGTCACAGTGTCCTTTTCGGCTCCGATTCGTGCGAACAAACTTGGAATACGAAAGCAGACGTTTACTAATGGGCGGAATCACGCGCTCTCTGTGCATACTTCACCAGATCTTTTTGCCCTCTTGACAAATCACCTGTTTGTCGCAGCTGCCCATCAATTATTCAGTACGCAGAAATGTGCTCTAGAACATCGCCACTGTCGGTGTTCCAACGCTAAGCCTCTCCTCTATTGTCCCTCCCGATGACCTATCATGGTTTATTGAGCAGCGCCAAAAGGCATGATCGTCCCTATAGCTCAAACAATGGCTCGGCCACGTGACTCAGCTGTTTTCGCCGCCTCGTTGTCCTTGGACAAACTCGGACAGGTTTCCGCGGTCTTCGCGCCGCAGATAAGAGGGCCCCTCCTCACCCTGTCAGATAAGATAGCCGGCTTCCATATTCATCGACTCCGCCGTCGCCTTCTCACTTTTGCGATTGTTCTGTCCGCGTGTGTGTGGCGCGCTGCGATCGTTAGTCGCCGAATTACTTATTTATGAGGGCCAGACTCACGCGCGCGGAAGTTGCCGGTCAGCTGAGCGCATTACGGCGCCACCCGCCGGCACTAATCCCTGATTCGGTACTTACGCCTGTTTGAGCTGTTTGGCGCGGGCGAGAGCCACAAAATGTTGTGTTGTTGCGTTGAAAACGCGCGTAAGGAGCACGAGGAACTGGCGCGCTGATCCTCCGTGAGTCAGGGTGGTCTTTTGAACGCTTAAGTGGCCAGGAGGGATTTTCCATGGGGATGGAGTGTTGCGTCTAAGAGAACCAGGAAGGGAAGGCGTTTTCTATGGCTACAAGGCGGAAACGTGTTGCTCATTCATGGGGTGATCAGGAAGTCGTTTCTTGGTGACGTCCAAAAACAAGGAGCTAGAAATAGCGTAGATTATGCGTAGATCGCGGCACGGAAAGCTTCCGCTACTATAATAAGCTTGTGTTTTTGGGAATAAGGCTCATCTGGGAAAAGAGTAGCCTAGGAAGAAGGTCGCCAAGGAATGTGGCTGTTCCCACGAGTGTCCCTTATTCTCAAGAACTGTCGCTTTCTGTTACTTATGCCCACGCCTCTTGTGCCTAAAGAAACTGTTATCCAGTCTATATATACGTAATTTCCTGAATCTCACGGTTTCCCGGAAGTGGTTCTGGTGTATAGAAGTTAAAAAGCTTTCCCTTCTAAATTAAGCTTGTGTTTTTCAAAATCTGCCCTGTATGACGCAGAACAAACTTGAAAATCTATATTGAGCGCTTATTCTAACAAACGTTAAAAGTCATATGAATAGCAAGCTTCTTGTCATCGGTTTAGGCCGAAGCCTGTGACGTCTGAGGCCTTTGACGCCTCTGCTTTCTCAGAATGTCTTATCATTTTGCTTGTTCAAGCGGAATAGCCAGGTTTCGAGATCGGCCTTGTTGTTGACCTAGCCGACACAATCTGACCCAGTAGATATCACAAACTGCCTTTATAACCTTCCTCAATGATGATAAGATTCTCTGAAAGGCCTAGAAGCTAAAACTGTCCATAAGATTAACTTTGACGAGAGATCCATAGGGTCTCCCAAAGGCTTCCCCCATGTAGGACATCCCATTGCTTATCTCACCTAGGTTCCCACGGTTTCCCAGAGATCGACTTTGTTATTGACCTAGCCGACACAATCTAGATATCACAAATTGCCTTCATAACGTTCGCCACTGTTGATAAGATTTTCTCGAAAGCCTAGAAGCTAAAAGGATCATTTGGACGGTAAGCATAGATCCATAGGGTTTCCCAGAGGCTTTCCCCATGTAGGGCATCCCATTGCTTATCTCACCTAGGACACAGGACACAAAATGGTCCGCCGGGACGGAGTGCCCACAGAGTTCAAAGATAACCGGTGACCGGCGATAAGATTCGCCCCTCCGTCGTGCGGCCCGCCTCCCAGCATTGTGCCTGCCCCTCGCCCGCATTATGCACCCAGCCTCTCCCTCACGTGTGTTGTGGCGGTGTTAATTACGTGCGCGCGCCCTTCCACAGTGACCGCCTGACCAGACGACGCACTGTGGGAATTAGGAGGAGCGTAATCCAATTTTCCCAAAAAGGACATCTCATTAGTGTTGCGGCGCCGCGTTTGTTGGTCCGTCCCGGCGTCGAGCCCGCCCGCGGCGACAAACGACGTCGCCAGCTGCGCCGGTCGGTCGCTATCAGTCAATGTCGGATACAGTCAGCTGACAGCCGCCACCCTCTGCCCCCGGCGCGCTACCTGGCCTCCTCCGGTTTTGCTTCGTCGCTGCAGCTGGGCCGTCTGGCCCTCAGGCGGCATTCCCGGCGGCCCAATTGCACGTCGCTCGTTCGCCCCACAGCAACTATAGCTTTCGCGAAATCACCGCTAATCCCTCTGGGTGTATATTTTGCTTTTCGATATAGGAAAGGGAGAGCTGAACCTCTGACCTTGGTCAGTCAAGATTTCTTGAATCCCTGGACCCTTGACTGTTCTCGTTATTTCGTCCTGGTTTCATTCTACTTTTACTGTGCAATGCGTACCTCAGTTATTTTGTATAGTTTTTGGGCTATTTTCACCCTATAAAGAACCCGCCTTGACAATCATAAACTGTAAAGCCTCACCCATTCTAAACTTTAAATTTTCAGTTCTCTTTATTTCCTTCTGGTTTGGTTCTACTTTTACAATACGTAGCCGACTTATTTTGTATAATTTTTTTGTGCCACCAACCAGATGCATAGTGCACCCTAACAATCATAAACTGCAAAGCTCCACCCATTCTAAACTTCAGATCAAGACTAATCCCATGTACTTCTACTTTGCTTTGTGTCCTTGGCTCCACGTGCTTCCTATTGACGGAGACGAAACCAAGCAATAGGCATTGCTGAAGCCTACAGATTCGTGTTCCTGGCGCGAGACGTTGAGTCATGAGAGACACCGATTCACACGTCTTCGAGCGTCATCTCTTTGCACAGCTGCTTCATTCGCCATTTTTGTTTACTAAATGTCTATTTGGGCGGGAAAAGGAACTGTCGACGACGTAGATTAGAAGTCGTCGGTTAGGGATAGCAGGAGGAACGGTTTTTAAAGAAAATAGATTGCTCTACCCTTGAGGGTCATCGAGCGCCAGTTCCAGGCTTTCTCTCTGGTGCCTCTGGCGAGTTTATTGCCCTTCACCTTCCAAAGTACAAAAACAGTCCGATGGAGTGAATTTGTTGTTTTCTTTGTTGGTTGGAAGGTGAGGCACCATGACCTTCAGAAGTTCTCTCCGCTCCAAATCGGGAAACAAAGAGACAAAAACGTTTTACGTTCTAAACAACAAGTCACTGACCTTAACTCCGGTCAACATTTTTGAACCATCTTTTAAGTGTAAATACGTATCTTCTTGACTCTAGATCTTATTCATACGACATATTCTCTGTTCTGACCTTCCTACAACCTATCTACATTCCAACAAGTATTCAGCTGTTTAGGATCTAACGGTTTTCCATTATATGGCCACAACTGACCTTCCTGCAACCTTACGTTTCGCAGTAAGCTGTTTAGGACCTAAAAGCCCCCTCCCAGGTTCCCCCAGATTCTGCCTCCTCACAGTCACTCTCCTCATCAAGTAGCCCATGGTCTCCTAGTGCTTCTAGCGCGTAGTTAATGACCTTTCAGCCATTAACTTTACACCGCTTACCGTCTAATATCCCGCCAGAGATCCGTTTCCGTGCATCCAAAGCCCCTTAACGAACGCCTCTGTTTAGGTCATTCATCTCCGCTGTCCGTCTCCACGTCAACTGGAATCCCCCTCTGATCTGCTTATTCGGCTTACAGGAAGTGCGCGCTGCACGTTCGCGTGTTGTATCGCGCATTCTGTTTTGCGCGCTCCACGCCTCCATTGTTATCTTCGTCTGGCGGCGACATCCGCGCGCCCAATGGCTTTTTGCCTGGCGACATTCATTTTCCGGCTGACGGTAGGCGCGCCAAGAGGACCGGTTCCCGGGCGCGCAGACCGGCAGGCAAGCGCGCACAGGGCTTTATTAGATCATTCACCGGCGGCGACGACGACGGCCGTGTTACATAATCTGATTGAACTTGCCTCTACTGGTTCGAGTTCTAGTTCGGAGCGCCGCCAGCGACCATGTGATCGGGGAGAACCTTCGGCTTCCCGCTTCGCTCCGCGTGGTTCTCCCGCGGTCGCTTTCGGAATCGGGCGGGACCGCCAGGGTAGACAGCTGCGCGGCTCCACCCCCTCCAGCCCTCTGACGCCGTCGTCGCCGCTGTTGTCGCCGCCGACGGCGACGCAGAGCGGAGACCAGCGAAAGTGTTATGTAATCAATCGCGACTCTTCGCGTGTTGCGCGCCGTCTCCGATCAGCTGTTCCGTGGCGTGCATCGACGCGTCCGCAACCGCCGATCTGTTTCAGAAACACCGCCACCTCTGCTACTTCCACTTAGCGGTGACTGTAGAAAGCGTACGCGTAGCCCCCAACTACGCCACCAGCACCTAGAAGCCCAGAAGCCCTCAGCTCCATCCTGCACCGCAGTACCGTAGCCAAGACGATCGCGCGTGGCATGATGCACACCGGTGGCTTCGACCCTCCGCTCGGGTCCTTTCTGGGAACGACGCTCGCCGACGGTGGCTTCCACCACGGGTTCGGAGCGCCGGCCCGGCCCAACACCTACGCCCTCCTGAGTGGCGTGGACAACTGCGACACGAACAGCTCGCACTCCACCAACTCCAGCATCGCCTCCAACCAGCACGGTAAGTCGCGTTATCGTCGCCCTTTGCGCCGGGACACTGTAGCTCCTTGGGTTCTATTTACCGGTGCAACCGCCCGACGACGATCAGCTGATCGACGGGACCAAAAACCAGCGAGCCTCAGACGATAACAACGTTTCTTACGCTCTTTTTGTCTTTAGGGCCGACGTCCACGTCGCCGAAGAACCCGAAGTTGTACAAGACGGAGCTGTGTCGGTCGTGGATGGACCATGGAAGGTGTAACTATGGCGAGAGGTGGGTCTTTACTGCAGTTGCTACTTTAGATATTAGTGATACTCTAATGATACTCTAAACAGAGTTCCTACACTCTAAATATACGCTAAAACTCTAAAATGATACAGATATTTTAAAAAGGTCCTTATCGTATCTTCTTCTTCTTTTAAAAAGTTCTAGAGATCACGTTGTTAGGCAGGTCCACAGATACTATAAAAGAGTCCTTACCGTACCCTTACCGTAGGCTTCGAAAGGGACATATCATAATGTGCAGCTCCTAAAGATCTTTGTACCTCCGTATAGCCTACAAAAATCGATGATCAAACTGTACTATTCCAAAAATGAAATAAAAATCAATCCCCTCCCGATAAGGCCCTATAAAAACGTCTTCCGCTTCAGATGTCAATACGCCCATGGCGAGCACGAGAAACGACCGATCCCGCGCCACCCTAAGTACAAGACCGAAGCCTGTCAATCATACCACCAGACCGGCTACTGCCCCTACGGCCCTCGCTGCCACTTCATCCACAGCGAAGAAGCGCCTCTGAAAACCCCGCAGCAGTCCACCACCAAACCCCCTCAACCCCCGACGTCGCTGATCTACCAACCTTCTCGTGGCCAGAACGCGCCCTACGGCGGTGCGAAGTCAAGTCCGCTGAACTTCAGCTTCCCCATCACGTCCGGCTCCGCAAAGTCCGAATCCCCCATCCCCTCCTCCAACGACTCGGGCACCGAATCGCCCAACGGCTCCTTCTCCCCTGGGCTGGACTTTGACGACAGCTCCAGTATCTTCTCCAACGCCTCCTTCTTCGGCACGACGCCGCGGCCTGGGAACGCGCCGCCGCAGAAGTACCAGTCGACGGGGCTGTTCGACTGGACGCCGTCCAGTACGGACTTCCTGCTGAACGACTTCTCCAGCTTCGGCATCTCGGCCTGGAGCGACCCTAGCCCGACGGAGCGACTGCCCGTCTTCCAGGGCTTCCAGAACACGTCGCACTAGGCCCCGTCGCCGCCAAAGTCCCCTTCTCTCGTTCCCCAACCACACACCACTTCTCCCCTTATTTGTACATTCTAGCGTTACGGTAATTTATATACTCTGTACAATATAAGTGACTTACGACTCCTCGCTTCTGCCTCTCAACCGTCAATCGTGTCTTTCATGTACTCGCTCCCCGACCCCTGTAGCCCCGACCCAGCAAGAAGACGACTTCTGTAGCTCCTCCACACCTCCACACGTGCCTTCCGAGATTCACCCCGCCGCGGTGAAATCGCGACCCCACTCAGTCCCCCGAGCCACTACCGTACGTTGTATCCATAGATCCCTGCATTTCTTAACTTATTCACTCCGGTGTACACTTCTCCCAGAGTATTTATCCCCCGTCCATCACCGCCCAGCTGTGTGAGTAGTCCAGATACAGGTGCTCCCCCCGTTGGCCCCCTGTGCATAGTAGCGTCCCCACCGTAGTAGTACCTCCGAGTAGATGCCCCACTTCTAACTTATTTCCTCCTCTTCCTCCATCGATAGATCCGGCTAGTTGTTCTTTCAATCACTCCTGTGACCTTACTGTTCTTTCAACCACCCACACACACATTTTCTACGTTTCCCGACAAGTTCAAATACCCTGTCCACATGCATATATCCTCCCTAGACGACGACCAGTAGATGAACCCACCTATATACCCACAAGTTATCTCACATTTACCCCATCACAGAAGATATATTTTGAGTTATACGCGATGTATCATATACTACACTTCTCCGTATTCTTTCTCTATTTATATAATGGTTTTATTTCTATTTGTTATAAAGTAATACTCTCTAATAAGAAGCCTTTCAATTCACGTGTTCGCAGTTCTTTGGGGGCACTCTGGTCGCAGAGGACACGCGATGTACTTGGCGCCTTTACACGAGAGCTAGGCATTGTAGCCTAATTGTTGCCTAATTGTCGTTTGTTTTAACTTGACGAGGCAGGGATTGTAGTTCTGAGGGGAACTGATAATGTCCAGAAAGGTCGAGCAAGGCTACAATCGGGGCCGAAGGTGACAAAGCAATGGGGAGATCTATGGACTAGTTTGAGGAGAGTAAGAAGAAGAGAACGATGGCATAAATGTCTATGCTTAGTCCATCTATCAAGGGGCTCTTGTTGTACTATGGATGGTTATATGAACTAACAACTTTGGTAAGGAACCAGTGAAACTGCTTTTTCGATGTAGACTGTATCAGTAGCCTTGATGTTTGAGCGTACTCCTACTAATCAACTAGGTTGATCTGTGTGGCCTATGTGGCCCTTCGCTCAAAATCGGAAATTGTACGAACGTTAAATTCATTGGTATAACACGCACAACCGGGTTCCAAAGGCTTTCCAAAAGCCAAATAAAAATGGTCCCACTGATCTATAACTCAAGTAAGTAGTTTTCTGAAGGTGCCCTCATTTTATCAACCACTGTAGGAAGGAAAAATGCTAACAAAAATGTTTTCACTGGGTCTCTGGCCAATAAAGTGATTCTTTGGAGGCAGGACCTTTCAACAAGGCATGTACGTGCAAAGACCGGATTCGGTGGATTAGTTCTACCATAATATGTGGAATTTGGAATCAATGCATTGAGGAAGTGTATTTTCTGGAATGTCTTAGTCACCTACAAAATAGGCAAAACATGTTTATGTCAGGCGTACGATATTTTCGCATCCTTAGAACGCATACTTGCTGCTTAAGGGCTGCTGGAAACTATCATAAAACCATCAATTCACATTGACCGTTCCAATGTATTCACATATTACTTCCAAACTGCACTATGATTTCACCCAATTAGATTACTTTTCTGTCGCAACAACCCTACAGTTGCACACCAATTAAGTTGTCCATTTCAATCCAAATTTCACTTCATCTCCTTGTCACGAAACGCAGCAGTAATGCCTTTGTCATACTGCTGCCCAGCTGATCAATTTTTGCTCATCGACTGATCACTTATGCCCCTTAAACATTCCAATTTCTCTTTTTCTCTCTCGCGTTCGCGGAAACGCGCCACTGTTAGCTTCCCTTTCTTGCTCGCTCGGCCATGATTAATGCTAAACATTGCGTAAAGGCAGCGGAATTTGACATTCCCGATCGCTTAGACATGATAGCTCCCATGTTCGGCACCCACACATGTGCTAATTATAAGGGTATGACAAATCTTAACGACTTGTACGATCGGCTGTTCCGAGAAAAGAGCCTTTTCTCCGGAGGGCATGTACACGTTCACAGCGGATACAAAAATTGACATTCTCCTTCGGTGTAAGACCATTGTCTCGGGACAAATATCGTATCGAACTTCGAGGGAAACACAAAGAGCATGTGATCTTCTCGCGCTCGGCTCAGCGAGCTACAGAAGACATTTAAAAACTTGAGCAAAAAGAGGTCTTTTGTAATGTTGGGAGGAAAGGCTACTTCTACCCTTGGGATATATGCTTCCTCCGCATATGCCACTTATCATAAGGACGCAAGGAGATATAGTGTTAGTAAGATAGGTGTACTCAATAGTCAGTAAAAGTTCCTCAAATTTTAAGAGATGACGACCGTAATCCGTGTAGCATGTTCGATATAATATAATAAAAGCTCCATCCACTTCGTTCACAAAACACGCGTAGGACGTACTTCCTAAGAATCAAAGAGCATCCGAGCTCAGATGGATGATCTCGTCCGAGCGCCTTAACATGAACTAATACGTGTCCTTAGTGACATATTAAATCTTTAACGGTGGTATTTGAAGGGATAAATTATTGGGAAAGGTCTCCAGAATCGTCTGACTTGTTTGGTTTAAATATGGTTACTAGAATTCTATACACCGACATGACACTAGGGTGGGAGCTTGAACCCAAAGTTATGGATCACTAATTTCAATTTTTCAATTTTATTTACTAAATCACATTTAATTACAATGAATCGCACTCAGTCGCACTAGATCACTAAATCCGAACATATTTCGGGTGCGGATTCGACCAAACCGAGTCCTTACAGAATCCTTACAGAGACGGGAATCCGGTTCCGATTAACCACTATGCCTACCTCGAGAATCCAGTTGTTAAAATGCTAAAAAAATGCCTCGGTTTTCAGTAAAAAAGATTTTCCTCTAAGACAAACCTACTTAAACATTCCTCCAAGAACTTTTAACCTCAATTCTTTCATATAAATTCTTATGTATGCAAATAACGAGGCTCCCAGAGTTCCCCAATGCGAGTCCGATCTTGACCACAAGGGCAACCGTCCCAACCCAATTTCCCATTCCCAGAAGCGCGTTCTAATTCGACCGTATTAATCACGTTCCCGTCCACATCCGTCGTCCACATCCGCGTAACCCCGCATGACCTCAGACGATCCCACGGCTGTACACCTAATGAACGTTGTCTCAGCCCAAAGTTCATTAAGGACTAATCCGTCGTATCCTGAAGGTTTACGTCAAAGGACACCGTGAATCACGTCTTGGGAGACATCCGGCGTTCTGCTGATCTGCGCCAGTGCACTTCCCTGTAATCGCCTCTTTCCCGAAAGTGCGCCGACTGCTAAGTCTTGTACGTGGCATACCAATAAGGGGAGATGTATCCTACATATTATGAAATGAAAATACACACAAAGGGAACGGTAATATCGCCTATATCTCCATGGATCAGGAAACTCTAGTAAAAGCATCTAGAGGTGCTTCGGAGGCATTGAACCGAACCCAATAAGGCGCCACATTGGTTATTTTGAGCCTTTAAAATCTTTTCTGTGCTATTTTTAAGTGCTTTTTAGTTCTACTATCCCTACTACTTCTATCTGAGTGCTACTATCCCATGTTGAGCGGTTTTTTTATCCGACGGTTCCTCCGAGCGGAATCTCAGATACTTTGGAGTTAACAGTTAGTTCCGAGTAAACTGTTTTTAAAATGTCCGGTTACCGAGCTGTCCTCCTACTCCTTCTTATGCCAAGAAGCGCGCACAGGAACGTAATAACTGCTCAGCACAGGACTCCCTTGTCACTTCCATCGATTTGAACCGGTTACAGTTAAGCCTTTTTTGTCTCAAATTGGCCGTTTCGGAACCTGTCCCACCGAGCTTCTTAAGAAGTGCGTCGAACCGCGGAGGGAAACGTGAAATCGCCGCGTCATGACCTCACCCGAGTGACGGGTCCCGTCCGGCAATGCGGTAAACCTATGCAATTCCGGAGTCCTTGAGCGCGTCAAGCAGCGAAGTGAACCGGTTTCGGCGCGTCTTCCGCCGCTCGGCGACGGTTTATAGTCTCCGGCGTCGCCGCCGCTGTCTTGAATTAGCGCGCTGTTGCGAGCGCCGGTGGCAACTCTCAAGGTCTCAGCACAAACAGTCGGCGCGCGATGATAACGCTGCGGGGATCCTGACATGCGTCGCGGTAACAAGAAGACGGATCGGTGTCCAAGTGGGACCAGGCAAGGAGTGGGGCTTATCCGGTGCAGACTGACATAGCTGAGGGATATATACAGGTGGAAAGTGAAGAGAAATTTGTAGGGTTTGAAATAGAATACTCTTATTAGGATTTAATTGATGGGGTTCAGTAGAGTAGAACGTTGCCATATCAATTCAGAGGTTAATATGGAGAAACCTAGCGTTTCTGAAAAGGTGCTACAGGATCATAGGGATACCTTGGAACTTGTTAACTTCAAAAAGTGCTTTAAAAATATCCTTGGAGCTACCGGTACCGTTTTGACCAAACTGGAGACCTAACGACAGTAGACAAGATCGCAAGGATACTTAGGAACTTGCTAACTTCAAAATGTCCTCAAAAACTGCTTTAAAAATGTCCTTAGAGCTACCAATCTCATTTCCATCAAGACCTAAGGATAGTATACTCTGTGTCCTGGCTATCCGTGCGTCTTTGGACAACAGGAAGCTGATAACCTCTCCCATATCATAAACTAATAGGGAAGTCGTTGAGTAATGAGTAAAAAACGCGGAAAGTGGGTCGCGCAGAGAGAAGAAATACGAATTTTATTGTTTTAGCAAAAGAGGAGAAAGGCAACCGCCGGGGCCGGCTTCTCCCGCACGCGACCCAGTTCACTAGGTACCGCCAACTGCGACTCACTTTTTCGCAACTTTTTCCTTTGTTCCGCGGTGAACGCGGAACTGCGAGCGCGAAAAAGTAGGAGAAGAAAGTGAGTCGGGTCAATGGTGGTGGTGTAGGGTGAAGTAGGGTTCACGATAATTTGAAAAATGGACGCAACGGTTCTCTCAACGTACATTTACTTGGGATACTTCCTAAGGTAAGTTCTAGAAGATGGAAAGAGGAGAGAACCACCAAAGGTCAGTGCTAAAAGCACTGGTTAGGCTTTCCTTGGTAGCACCATTGTTAACCCCCTTGGTAACCTCGAAGACTGATCAACGCAGAGCCACGATCTCCTTTATAAGGGCATTGCAGAGTCAGGACAATTAGAGAAAGAACTCTGAATCTGTACGGGCCAAAAATACTCCACAAATGTCCTTCCACATCTTGGGTCTCTGTTCTTATACTTGAATGTACTGTGCTTTCCTATCAATGAGCTCCAAGGCTCCTTTCATATCCTCGTCGTTCTTTCGTTATGCTTAGTTTATCCGGGTTTGAACTTTCGCTTTCTTGCCAAGGTCCTAATCGTGTTTGTTACGGATTAACATCTAATCTAATCCTGTGATTAAATTTCCTAATCTATTCCTGCGCTTAACTTTTCCTCTGTGTAAGCATACACACTTTAGAAATGGCAAGAGAAGAGATGGGACCGTTGGGATTCTTTTAACGGTATTTAATTCACCCATATATGATCTTTCCATGGATCCTGATTGCCAGCTTCATCATAAATGGTTGGTTACTAGGATGACCCTCCTGTTCCACGGATACTGAATACCTATGAGTTGTGATAACTACATCATTAGTAGTGCAGAAAAATTGTATAGAGGACAAGAGGGTCACGCTCCTGTCCATCCACTGATGATGAAGATGATAATCAGGATCCATGGACAGAAGAAAGAGGGTGACCTAGGATCCATGGAAAGATCTATGACAAGAAAGAGTGCCTTACACCCGTGAAAGAAGTGTAACAGGCGAAGAATTCGGGAAAGTGCAACAAAGAGGGTGCAAAAAATAGCACGTCTTTCCAAGTTGCGATCTTGCCTCCTTTTCTTTCATCACTTTACACTTTACCTTCGCTTGTCTTGGGATCTGTAGAGAGTTTTTCTGTGGGCAAACCTGATTCGTTTTCCAGAACTTGTTTCAAAGTTGCAAAATTTTTACAGCGGTCGCGCACTTCTGGGACGCTCTCTCTGTAGTTCTAGCGGCAACGCCGGACCTGAGAGTAAGGAAGGTCCGCTTTCATATAGGGGCGCAGCTCAAACTTGAGAATAGTCCATGAAGCGTTCAGGACAATGGATGCAAAACAATACATATGGAGAAACAATACATAAAAAACATAATACATATGCTATGGAGACAACACGGTAAGGCTGTAAAAATAACAATTTGCATTCAAGAAATTTGCAATTTTCCAACATTTGTGATGGACGTTAACCACTCTTTCTTTGAAGAAGGAATGTACCACTCTGAGATCGTATTTTTCAGGTTCACCTAAACATAATGCATTTCCGATCAGTGTAAAAATGCGGCAGCTCCTTGATCATAAGGTACTGGCCAAAATGAGGTTAGCACTTAAATTGCAAATGGTAAAGTAGATGTTGGTTTTGCAAAGTTAAGGTGTTACCGGGGACTGCGCAAGAGTTCTACAATTATCAGATGCCGTATCTCCTTCTGCTTCTATTGTCATTCTCTCTTGCTCCTTTGAGCTTTTCATAAAGAAGAAACTACCAAAGAAAACACTGTGCAAAGTGACGTATTTCTTCCAAGTCACGTGCTGTGCTCGCAGGACCACATGGTCCTCTTTGTCCGCCCGCCGCTTTTCCCAACACGTCACTGCAGTCGCGCTTTTGTGGAAAAGCAGCGCTGCATCATCTGGCGCGTGTGAATCGTAAATGTTTTCACATAAAACCACAAGTTTGTGTTTGCCTTCTGGCTCATTGCAAATTCCATAAGCGCCGACGGCGTTCCATGAGATCAGCTGTCTTCCGCCGGCGCGTCACCCTGTTTGAGCAGACGCGGCCCGCTTTTTGACGAAGCCGCGCGGAAATGCTTTCCAGTCCGTGGTTAAACACAAGCGGCGCCAAGAAGCGCAGAGCAAACAGAAAGTTGCATCTGGAGCGGTGGAACATGAGGGACAGCTTTTCCAGGGAAACAGGGGTGGTGCAAAAAGCGGACACGTTGTTTTCATAAACCCAACAGCGTTGAGGTCAAAGTAAATATTAAGCTATCTTAAATCCCCAATGTCCTGATTGACAGAAGTTGAATTTTAGGGGTGAATATCAATATTTTTCGGTAAGGAAAGTTCCGAAGTTTTTATATTTAAAAAATTTCCTTAAACTCAAAACCGTTCCTTCTAAAATTCCTTAAATAAAAACATTTTTACAAGTGAACCCACTTTTGGGTGCTGCAGATGAGCTCCTTTTGTCTTCAAAGACGGCTGCGCAAAGCGGATCTCCGGTGATCTAGAGCGCAATTTATAACGTAGGAGGAACCGCGAATGTTAGTGTAAAATTTTCCTTCTCTTTGTTGTCTACAACAAAAAGTTTCTAAAGAGAACCGGATAAAGAGAATTTTCTAAAGATAAAGAGAATTTGTTCCCTTTAAATATGAGCCGAACGCTCATCTCAATCAGTTCGCTAATCAAGTCGAAAATGACTACTATCGCTGTGCTTCTGACTCTTCTCTGCTTCATCCACGGAGCCCTGAGCTGTACCCCCATGACCAACGCTGGTGACGGAAAGTCCGGGTCAAGTCCTACGGTCAAGAAAAGTCCGGGGCCAAAAGATTGCTCAACTAAAGACCTCACGTGGGAAGGATCGGCAGCAAATACTCTTCCTGTTAGGATTATCGCACATGGCGGCTCTTATGGATTCCATTGCAAAATTGAAGGAGGAAACGACAAATATGTACTACTGGTAAGCACTCTTCTACGACAAGATTTAGCGGTTTCGTTACATAGAATTTCCCTCAAACATTGATGAGATTCAATTTAACAAGTTTAATTAATTACGAGGTGGGTTCAATTAATTAAAGCTACGCTCGGCTTATGCTTACCGTTAGTCATGATGTTTTTCCCTTGTGTTTTTTCACCACTTTCTACTCTGGCCACCACTGAAAATAGTTCCTGTTGTGAAACTTGGCACCGACAGAAATTAGTCGCCAATGAGTCAAAAAAAATTAGCCAAATAAGTCACTTTTTTCGACTGGGAAAGGACAGTCAAGCGGCGGGTTTCACTGATCCTAAACGTTTCTTTTTTGGTCCAACGAGAGTGTAAAGCATTTTCTAAATTAAAATCACTCAAAAATTCTTTCGAAATAGAACCAAACTTTCTACTTCCGCCCCAAAAATATCTCAAAACAGGGATTAACGCTCCTCAGAGGCATCAGCAACTCTTCAGATATATATTCCTTTCAGATAAATGGAGTTCAATCACAAGAGGAAGAGGAATGGATGAAATGCTCCGATGGAGTATTCGTACAAGAAGACGTTCCCGTAAAATCGTTTGGGTGCAAGCGCGTACCTAAACAATGATAACTTTTAAGCCGTTTACTTAGATTATCTTATTTCTTTGTAAGGAAACACTGCTCTTTTGTTTTCTGTCCATATACGGTCATTCCTAGATGTATGTATAAAGAAGATTTCACATACTTCGTATTGTAAAAGCTGTAAGAAGGCAAGGAGAAAAGATTCGGTGAATTCATGCGCCCTAATCCTCATGTGATTTCGTTGTCACCTCTGGAAATCATCACTCAACACGTGGCCTTCAAAATGTTGCGACACAAAAAGACAAGCAATCGCCTAGTACGAAGTACGAACTGAATGGCCAATCATTCCCTTTCATCTATTAGAGAGTATCAGTATAGCATTAAACCAGCAATTTGGATAGTTTCTTGGGAAGTTGTTTAAACCGGCAACTAATGAAACGATATTGTTCAATTACAAAGCTGTTCCTTAGGTTTAGAATTTAATATCTTCGTGTGATGTGTCCTTGACGTCCACTTTAGGCAAATTTAAGTTTCGTTTGCTAATAAGCATCGTCGATCTCCCACTCGCATTAGTAATAGTAAAGACTTCATCTGTCTTTCTTGAAGGTCACCATCTTTTAAGAACAATCTTACTACCATCAAGCCGACTGCAATTTGTCACCTCTGGAAATCACTACTCGACACGTGGCCTTCAAAATGTTGCCTTTCTCCGTGGCGACACAAAAAGACAAGCAATCGCCTAACTGATAAAGCCTGGAAACGGGTCCTGAAGATCAGTGATCAATAATCTTTCAAATACACTCCCGCTGCCTTTGGTCTCCCCTTGCTGGAACCCAGCCGTCACCTCTTGGCGCGTCTCCAGATCACGTGAACCGGGCGCGCCTCGATCACAAAGCGTCTGGCGCACTTCTCCCAGGCTAAAGTGCAATCTGCGTGCGGCGATGTTGCGAGCGCGGCGAGGGTCGCCATCGGGGACGCCCGGGGATCGTTTTCCTTTGTTGCGCAAGGCGAATGGCGGAAACGCGACGTTCCCAGAGGACCACGGCCCGAGTACAAAAGGTGTAAAAAGAGCGTTTATGGCGTATGTGGCATTTCCTTAACGCAATTTGAGAACATTGTTTTGTTGTGGAGAATGCGATTCAAGGGCAAGTCGATGCCATTTGAGTAAATGGGGTGTCGCGGAGGGGATTGTCATAGGGGGGCACATGTCCTGAGTGAATCAGGCCTTCTTTTCACAAAGAACAACAGAGAACAATGGACAAGCAGCTGGATGGGGTTGCAAAGCGATGTTTGGTCGAGGGAAAGGGCGCAAATGTGCGTAGATTCGGGTGGTTTTTTCTCGAGCTGACGTCCTCTGCTGAGAGTGGGGTCCTGGATCTGGGGACGTGATAAGGTCGAGAAAATGGGGGCCTAGAGATTGAAGCAATTAAAAGTAGATAATGTCGAGGAAAGTAAAGAAGAAAACCGAAAAAATAAAAAAGAATAAAAGTGAATGACTCAGCTGGGGATCGAACCTGCCCCGAGATGTTTGTTAATTTATGTCACAAACGGGTCGACGCGGGTTCGATCCCTTCCGCAGCTTTCTTTTTTTATTCTAATGGTCATCGTCCCATTTGAGATAAAGATGTTTTTCTCCATACTAGAAAAGTTATGGACAACATTTGACTTATATCTGCATATCTCTGTATTCCCAGAGACGATATTCTACCGTACTGCACCCTAGACAGTTCTTTCGCCCGTGAAGGAACAAAATTAGCCTGGACGTAAGGAATTAAAGATTATATAATTTTCCGGGAACTCGTGTGAAGACCATTAAAGTACATGTTGTATTCTGCAAATAGAAAGCCACATTTTTTATCATGTCCAGTGAGAAATGCCACGGACTGTGACAATAACTAACTGAGATGAACTTCCTACGACTGGAATGCGAAAAGAGTTGATCAAAGATGAATCTGCGTGTTTACGGTACTTATCCGGAACATATTACGTTTTAAACACATATTGATTCAATAGCTTCAGCGAAGCCTGGAAGAGCGTCGTTCAATGACCCAAATCGTTCAATGATATTTCATGTTCTATGTTCTATGCTTGGAACCGTTTGAAAGTCATCAGAGGCCATCATCTCCAGGAACAGTTTATTGAAACCAATTTTCTATTTATGCGAGAAAGGATCTTTCAAGTGATCATCTTCGATCATTTCCAAGCTCTTGGTCAACCTTTTTGGGCAAAGGCATGCCTCCTCGACGGCAGCCTGTAACTGTCCTTAGTCCAGATCATTCACGTGAGAGTTTGTTCACCCCTGACGTTCCTTGTTATCGTGTCCTCTCTTATGTTTTCGCTACAACGACGGGAGCGGTAAATACGTCGCCTCCTAAAAATAGGCACCTGCGGCCGAGAAAAGAAGGTATGATTTCATGTAAGGACGATAACGTCACGACGACAATGAATCAGCGCATAAATTTAAATATTTTATTGGACTTGTTTTCCATTGCACGACTTTATGGGCAACATGAGAGTTTTTGCGAACAAGAGCTCGAAAGGTTAATCGGCGACTTGACGCAAATCATTAAACATGCAGGGAGCATGGAAGAGAGCGAGGAGAAGAAGAAGAGTCCGATGACCGCGAACGTCAGAATTGAAGGAGTTGACATTTAGAGGAGCAGAAGAGGTGAACGATCGCTTGAGATTGCCTTTTGGGGGGACATTGCAAAGATAGCTGTAGGAGCTGCAGATGCTGGAAGCAAAAATTCTTATAAATCTGTATGGAAACCATTCTTTGGTTGGGAAATTGAGAACAATAGCAAACAGAAGAGGACTGTCTACCCTGCTATACTGTAAAGGTGTCAGAGTTTGCCAGATATCAGCTCCGAACATCATGTAAGAAATCTATTAAATCGAGCTGAAATGAACCATAAACTTTCCACCAAAAGCGCCGACCCATAATATTGAAATCAAGGGTTGCAATCTAATAGGATGCACGCAAAGATTTGAGAAGTGTATGTACGATGTTATGTTAGGAATTCCTGCAAAGTGTTCCTTTCCTTGTGTGTTGGATTTTAAAAAATTAACTATGGAATTCGCAATGAATATTGGGCTCTGAGGTATTCGCAACACTCTCACAGCACGTCGATTCGCAACTTTGCCGCTACGGTCACGCATTTCCTAGATTAATGGGTTGTGATAGGGAGTCCTCTCTACGTCGTTAGGCTACACCCATGACAGTGACTAACGACCGCCGTGCTCGGTGCACTTTAGCGCGTGTCCACGCGAACGCTCTGTCACTTTTTGTGCCCTTTGGAAACGCGCCAAACTTTGTCCTCTGTAGTACGGCTCTGACGCGAACTTCGACATTTCGGCCTGTTTGCGGCAAATGCGAAATGCCAGACTGAGGTTTTGTCATTGAGCTGCCAGTGCGTTCTTCTTTGACGGCGCTGGTGGAGATGAAGAGTGCTGAAAATAGACGAAGAAGGCAAGGTCGATACGAAAACAATACAAACAATTAGAGTCAATAGTTAATTGAGGGTGTTTTTAGGGACTCAGAATACACGTTTGAGAGGCTCCAGACGGTTTATTATATCCCTTTTATTATACAGATGGTTTGTTATATATGTTTATTATATTTATCATATTGTATATTATAGCCAGCTCTTCAGTTTCGACCTCCTTTGGTCACTTTGGTCTTTGGTAACTCTGACTTCAGTGACGTCATGCATAGACTGGCGTGGCGCCAAACTGTCGACCAACTGTTCTCCGCCGTCTGGCGCGTTAAAGTGCGCCACGAGAACCTTTGGCTCCTGCCGACACAAGCAGATCGCTGCGGGGGACGAGCACTCTTCAAAGCAGTGTAATTGCGTTTGCGATCGTGATAAGCGTTTTGCAAACACGGGAGCGGAGGTTCCGAGGTGCACATGGGAACTAGAAGTGGGAAAGATCTCGAGGTACAATTTCTCTTCGATTTATTTACGTACTACGATTAGTATTTATGTGACCTGACTGTGAGCGTGTTGCCTATGTCGACTTGACGGGCTTCTTTCAACAACTCTTGGAAATCGACACGTATGCTATGAGGTGGCGGATCCGGTGGCGGCGGAAGAGAATATGAAAGCGGAAGCGGCCTATGACCAATATGAAAAGCTCGTAAAGATGTGTCATAGCCGACACTAATCAAGACCATAGGGAAGAACTAGGCGCATTTCCGAGAAATGTGTTGTTGGATTTGACAACCTTGGAAAACACCATTACAACATGTACTTGACCTGGTCCTTGGTCCTGATCTACAGCATTGAAAGCTGCATTGTTTAGAATTAGAGCGTTCTGGGTATTTATAAACGATTCATGTCTAATATCAACGCTATTTTACCCAAATTCCAAATCCCAATATTTCAGCCAATTTCAGCCACTCGAGTCTCTTAAAGGATTCTGTGAGGATCCAAGAAACAAGGGATATACACCTCACCAGACGTTCTCCACATTTCGCAATCTTGTCCTTCAACACATAGGATCTAACAGGATCTGCGCACGCACTTCAATCGTGCCCATAATGCAGCTTCCGCTTCGTCCTAATACGGTCATTAAAACGCTGTGATTGACGCAGTTTGTTGTGTGGACCGGAAATGTCTATGGGCAGATTCCTGGACGCAGCGCTGAGGTCAACGATTAGGCCAACGGCGCCGGTGTCTTTACATACGGGGATAGGCAAAACTTCAGAGGGATCAACAAGGAAGAACAGGTCATTTCTGTAGGTGCGCTGGTGCTACCGGAAGACAGAAAAAGAAGATAGATGATAGATTCCATGGTGACTTACACGGCTAGCTGATACACGGTGATACATGGCTAGCTCCAACAACAGGGACAACAACAATTTTTGTCGGTTATTCGACTTTATTATTTCTCTGCTGTTTTCCGTTTCTCCTCTGGTTATTATTAGGGTCTAATCAGAGGGGTTTAACTGTTGAGGATTCCATTGCATTAAGCAAATCCATGCGCCAGTGCCACTACAATCGCCTAATTGCTTCTTCACACTGATTGTTGGATGCCGCACTCTAATCGACTTAATTATGAGCAGCTTACAGCATTTCCCTCTGAACTCAGATCACAGTACTTTTCATTGCCACTTTACTTCTTCTTTCCGCTATAGCGAAGCAGTGAAGAAGTGAAGGCTCTCGGCGAAGAAGTAAGGAAAGTTGTAATAAAATGCAAAAGGAAAAAACAAATTTAGAACTGATAAAAGTAGAAGGGTACAAGCTATACGAAAGTCCAATTGGACTGTGATCGCAAGAAGAATCACATGAGAGGTGATTGTTTTCTATAGAAACCGAGTCACGGGTGTTTAAAGTGCGTACTCTCGCGGTTTCTCTCCATTGACACATAGTACATGTAGTTGTTGAATTTTAAGTGCAAGAAACGAGAGTTTCGAATGGTTCGCAGATCATGTGTCCATTTTTATCTGATCTTCGCCCATTGATGTCCTTTCGCTCGGTGTAACACCAATCGCGACGTAGGAACGCAGTCAACAAACACGGAACTGTAAACATCGGCCTCAGGGTTGTTCCGGCTAGATGCACTTTAGCCAACAGGTTTGAGTACGTCGACAAAAATAAAGAAAGTCAAGGAGTGTGCATCTTGAAGTAGGTGATAAGCCTTGCAAAAGGACATTACAATAGATGATTTGTATATGAAGAGCGATCGATTTTAGGTGCTATAGTGGGACTAACCCATGAAAATCCTGGGAAAGAAAAGGGAAAGAAGCTGCTGGTAATGTTCCAAGACAAGATCATCGTTTATATCACAGTTGCTTACACGATCTGCTGTGAACTACGTTCGACCTGCTAACGGAGCACAGTACAAACAAACACATGAGATATGCCGCTATTAAAGAAAAAAACAGAACAAGGCAAAACGAGGCTCTCCAATATATATCCGTGAGATTCATAATTTAGCCCTAACGTACGCTAATAGCGCATCACTGAATCTTTTACCTAGCATACAGAAGACTGAATGACCTCCCAACAAATTCATCTTAAAATGTTGATCAGTGCTGATAGATGCAGAAGTCAGTCCTATGGCAATTCCTTTTGGAAATAACTTTTTGTGTTCCTAAAAATTGTTTGGAAAGCACTGTATTCCTGCTCCAAAACGAGCATTTTCAGTATATAGGGAACTTCCTAAGAAAATCAGAGTCTAAAAAAGTCCATGGATTCCCAGCCGAACAACCATGGATCCTGTTTTCAAGCAGGGCACATATTACAGGCCTTCTAACTGCTCCAATCGATCAGCAGTACAGACCCATTGAAGGCATTAATGGTGATAATTTATGACCTTTTACCCTAATAATCGAAGAGGACTGTTTCAGCAGCAATTTCGTCGGCAGAGTCGGAGAGCTTTTCGAAGCTGCGTGCAAAGCTCGCTAGACTGATTGATCGCCGAACGCGACGCCCACACTCATTCAGCAGCTGGCCGCTTTTCATTGATCGTCTCTATTTCGAGTGGAACATTCCACGGGCGCCCACTATCACATGTCTTCCCACCGACGGACAGCCGACTGGGAAAAGTCGTAATTCATCCCGGATGGACGGCACTAAGCGGAAACGCACGCATGAATAGTCGACAGCTGTGCAGGACGCGGACGCAACTTTTCGAACTTTCGAAGGTGAAATCACGGAGATTACGTGCGGCTATCGTAAAGTGTGCCGAGAAAATGCGATCTTTGAAAAGCGAGGGGTTGTGAAAAGTTTTGAAAGCTTGGGGTTCGAGGTTTACATCTGCATAGTCCTTACCAAGACCAAAGTCTGGAGTTCTACAACCGATAAAGGACCAAAAAAAGCTTTTTTCTATAAGATATTCCATCTTATCATATGTTTAGGTCGACGGAAGTCATACCTACTTAAATAAAAATGGAAACGTACCAAAAACAGAAACACACCTATGTCTCACCTGTGTTTCCTTTTTTATAACTCTTAAACCAAACAGGTTCCTCCTTCCTCTCGCTCCATGCAACCAGGAACTTCATCATTTCCAAAGCCCCTAGCTTCTGCTATGGCGTCTACCGTCTCCTCTCAAGTGTCCGACGCGCTCTTTCGCCTCGCTTTGGACGCCCTCAGCGAATGCGGCGATGAGTCGGCGGTCGTCTCGCCCTTCTCCATCGCCATGGCCATGGGAGCGGCCAATCTGGGCACCAGAGGGAACAGTAGCCAGGAGATCACCGACAGACTCTTCGACGGTATGCTTCCAATCCCGGCGATTTGATAGGTATTGGACAGACATATCATGTAGCCGAGTAACCTACACTGAATCTGAGACGCCGATTTCGCTTCAGATAACTCTGATTTTCTATAAAACTTTTTTAGGGATTTCGAAGAAAGAAGTCTCCGAATGGTTCCGTGAGCTTCTAGAAGCACTTGAGAACTACAAAGGTCTTCAATTTCCAATGAAAGTCGCGTCAGCCGTTTTTCTAGATGTCAGTTTATTGCTGTGATACACTGGCAAAGCTTTGTTGCAGGAGAATTTGGATGTCCTTGACCGTTACACAGATGATCTCGTCGAATATTTGAAAAGCGAGGTGAAATCTGTGGACTTTCTCCACGACTCAGAGAGCCAAGTAGCTGCTCTGAACGAGTACGTGGAGGATAAGACGGAAGGCAAAATAAAAGATCTCTTCAATGGGAGCTCGATCAATTCCTCCACAAGAATCGTCCTCGTCAACGCGTTGCATTTCAAGGCAATGTTTGAAGAAGTGTTTTACAAAGAATGGACCCAACCGGAACCCTTCTACAACGAGGATGGAACGATCAAAGAGGTAGGATAACTCCCAAGCTTATTCAGCTACTGGAGTCTCTTGAAGGTTACGATGATGAACGATTGCAAGATGGGATACTTCGCCGAAAACGACGACTTCGTCTATGCTCGGATCCCCTTCTATCACGGTATGATAGGTTTACCCAAGAAGGACTCCGACTTCTGTTTCTCCTTTATCGTTCCGAAGGACGGAAAACTCGCCGATCTTAAGCATAAATTTAATCCAGCCGGTCATTCCATCTCGTCAGTCATAGCCGATGCTCGTTTCTCACGGCTAATCCGCATGGCTCTTCCTAAGTTCAAGGCGGAGAGTTCATACAAACTTGTCGACACACTGAGGAACCTCGGAATCAGCGATATTTTTGACAGAGCCAGGGCCGATTTCAGCGGAATCACTGACACATCTCTGGTGGTGGACATGATAGTGCATAAGGTTCTTAACCATACACAGTAACTAAAGTACTACAGGAGACTCTTTAGGCCGTCATAGAACTGGACGAACAAGGCGTCGAAGGGGCTGCCGCTACATTTGCTGCTGTGGTAGATTATTGCCTACATGTCCCACAAGAACCTCCCAAAGAAGAGAATATCAGGGCTGACAAGCCGTTCCTCTACACTGTGACTTACAAGCACATCCCGATCTTTGTTGGACAATTCTACTGATACTTATGAACGTCATTGAAGATATGCCATTATCCTTCTTCTAAATAAAAACGCTCTTGGTCGTTCTTATAAGCTTTTCATGCTCTATAATTACGTAGAATATTACGTAACCGCGATGAAAAATCAATACATCACTTCTCCTTACTTTTTACAAAATGCAAACCTGATTTTCCGCTCTACCTGATGTGCTTCCCTTCATCCACCGAACACTTTGAAACTGTAACACAATTGCAATCCGAAAAATAAACCCCGATTGGTAAGAAGTCGCCTAAAGGATGCAAAAGGAACACTAGTACTCATCCGGAGCACGCGTAGCAGTACACGTATGTATGTCTCACCGATGTGTCCTTTTTTATAACTCTTAAACAGAACAGGTTCCTCCCTCCTCTCGCTCCATGCAACCGGGAACTTCATCATTTCCAAAGCCCCTACCTTCTGCTATGGCGCCTACTGTCTCCTTTCAAGTGTCCGACGCGCTCTTTCGCCTCGCTTTGGACGCCCTCAGCGAATGCGGCGATGAGTCGGCGGTCGTATCGCCCTTCTCCATCGCCATGGCCATGGCGGCGGCCAACTTGGGAGCCAGAGGGAACAGTAGCCAGGAGATCACCGACGGAATCTTCGACGGTATGCTTCTAAAAGATTAACTAAACACTTCCTCAGGAATTCCGAAAGAAAAAGTCTCGAAACTGTTCCGTGAGCTTTTGGTGTTCGATGAAACCAAGGATTTCATAAAATCAACATCCTGCTTCGGACAGCTTTTCGCGGAAATCAAGAAGTCCAGGAGGACGGAACAGAAAGAGTTCTTTCCTCTGCGATTCCCTATTAAGGTCGCGTCGGCCGTTTTTCTTGACGTGAGTCTCACATCTGTGATCTACTTATATCTATTACAGAAGACCGTCGAAGTCAAGAAAACTTATACTAAGGATCTCGTCGAATATTTGAAAAGTGACTTGAAATCTGTGGACTTTCTCCACGACTCACAGAGCCAAGTAGCTGCTCTGAACGAGTACGTAGAGGAGAAGACGGAAGGCAAAATAAAAGATCTTTTCAATGAGAGCTCGATCGACTCTTCCACAAGAATCGTCCTTGTCAACGCGGTGCGTGTCACGGTAAAGTTCGAAGAACTGTTTTACAAAGAACGGACCAAGCCCGAACCCTTCTACAACGAGGATGGAACGACCAAAGAGGTACGATATCTACCAAGCTTATCGGGTTAATTAAGACTCTTGAAGGTTCCAATGATGAACGATAGCAAGAAGGGATACTTCACCGAGAATGACCAGTTCGTCTACACTCAGATCCCTTGCGATGGGATAGCTTTGCCCAAGACCAAATCCGACTTCTGTTTCTCCCTTATCGTTCCGAAGAACGGAAAACTAGCTGACCTCAAACATAAATTCAAGTCGAACGGCCCTTCAATCTCGTCAGTCATAGCTGACGCTCCGTTTGCACAGCTAATCCGCATGGCTCTCCCTAAATTTAAGGCGGAAAATTCATACAACCTTGTCGACACGCTAAGGAAGCTCGGAATCAGCGATATCTTTGACAAAGCCAGGGCCGATTTCAGCGGGATCAGTGACACACCTCTGGTAGTGGACATGGTTGCGCATAAGGTGCTTAACCATATGCAATAACAATAGTACTAAAAGAAAATCTTTAGGCTGTCATAGAACTGGACGAAAAGGGCGTCGAAGGGGCAGCCGCGAAAACTATCGGTGGTGCATATACGTGGCGTGTGGAACCTCCTAAAGTAGAGCATATCAGGGCGGACAAGCCGTTCCTCTACACTGTGACGTACAAAGATATCCCGGTCTTTGTTGGACAGTTCTACTGATTCTTATGTATGACATTAAAGAAGGTTCACATCCATATCTTTTGTTAATGATTTTTCTCCGTTGACCCTGAAGATCTTGGACACAATCGATGTGGATCGATCTGGCACCAATAAACGCATTAACAGAAGACAGATTAGTAGGAAAAAGTGGCCACTATAGTCGGATGCCAAGTGAAATGCCAGCGATGTGTGTGGC
>KN170597.1:30764-41609 GCA_000757755.1 Steinernema glaseri
CTGTCTTCGATAAACATCCAGCGAGGACGCGACCACGGATTCCAGCCCTACAACGAGTACCGCAAGATGTGCGGCCTATCGCCTGTGCGAAGCTTCAGCAAGTGGCGCGGTATGTGACTCCCTTCGATCTAACCATCTCAATGAACACTTTTAGAAGTCAGCAAGAAGGCCACTCGAGAACAGCTCAGGGAGCTCTACCAGAACAAGCCCGAGAACATCGACCTCTACGTCGGAGGCGTCGTCGAGAAGCCCGAGGTCGGCAGAGTCGTCGGACCGACCTTCTCGTGCATCATCGCCGACCAGTTCGTCCGCTCCCGTGACGGAGACAGATTCTACTTCGAGAACCCTGGCGTCTTCTCTCCGGAGCAGGCCCAGAGCCTCAAGGAGGAGTCGCTCGCCAGCGTCCTCTGCCAGACGGCCGAGACTATGCCGGCTGTCCCACCAAATGCTTTCCTGGTGGACGACGGTTCCAGTGCTGTCCCCTGCAAGATCATCCCGTCGGTGGACCTTACACTGTGGAGGGACCCTGAGGCTCAGGAAGAGTGACAAGTTAATTCTATGTTGTTCACAATTGTTTCATATGTTGTTGTCTTTGTTATATGTGTTCATAAACAGTTCTCAAAACTCAAAGACCGATCTATGCAAAATCACTATGCTGGATCACTATGCAAAAACTTCCCCCGACGGGAAGTGGAACACACAAGTCCCGAGTGAACTACGATAACACAGGCTGATCCCGGTGATCAAGCCAAACAAACAAAGTCTCAGATAAACCACAAACGTTTACTGGACCGATAAACAAAACAATCGAATGTCCTATGTATACGACCAATCTGCCAGGGTGCAGACAACAACACTATAGTCGTCGCAAAAATGATCTTCCCTCATGCCCGTCGCCACGGGAGTCAAGGAGAGGACGGGTTATACTGCTCATGACTCCCGTGGCGAGGGGCATGAGGGAAGATCATTTTTGCGACGACTGCAACACTGTGCGACTGGTCTGCCGGAGTGCAGAAACCAACTCTGATCCTCTCGATCCGGCGAGACGTTTGCAGGCGTTGAGACGAGACGTCTACGGGACGGTGAGACTTGCGGGAGCTCAGGCGAAGGCGATTGTCGTCGATCGTGTCTACAAGTCTTCTAGCGTACCCCTGGTGAGTATCTCTGTTCTCCACAGTTCACCTGGTACTTTCGTGGTGGACGACGGATCCAGTGCTGTCCCGTGCAAGATCATCCCGTCGGTGGATCTTACACTGTGGAAGGACCCTCAGGATCAGGAAGAGTGATAAGTTAATTCTATGTTGTCCACAATAAACAGTTCTTAAAAGTTAAAAACCGATCTGTGAGTAATTCCATTCCATCATCGACGGTCGAGCTTCTCTAAATCTTGCTTATGTCCAGGACTCTTAAGGACGGGCCATACTTTACAGACACAGCTGTGTCTGTCTTCTTTGTCTGTTGTGAGTGTGTGACGCACAGAGTATGGCCCGCCCTTTAGAATAAGAGGCTTATCCGCCGCAGGATAATCATCTGCTGGAGTCAAAAGTTCTGCCTCTTTACATCGCATGATGCTATCCTCGTGAGTATCTCCGTTCTCCACAGAGTTCACTCGGTAGGACCTAGAAATGGGTACGTCATCTTTTTCTTAGAAACTGTGTTAAGCAAAGCTGAGGGAGCGATGACTTTTTCAAACATCTTGACATATGCGAATCTCTCCGCATAAGGGCACTTTCATCGATATTGCCATTCAGAAACCGGAGGCAGACGTTCTCTGGTCGTCTGACTCTCTTCTGCGCCTACAAAGAACGGATTCTTGCCCTTTTGTTTCGCCTTTGCACATTCCTGAAAAGACATTTAAGGTAGCAAATAGGGCCAAAATCAGTTCACTCGCCGTTCATTCCACGATGCGATCGACCGTGGGCCTTATGGCCACTCTCCTTCTCCTCCTTGGCAGCTCGCTCGCCACAGCCTCCTACGAGAAAGTGATCGCCTGTGGAGTCTACAATGAAACCTTTCCTGCCCTCTCGCCCAATTCTCCACAAGAAGATGTTCAAGTTCGTCTTGCGATGGCAAAATGGTCCCCCGATACGTCCAACTTCGTCCCCTTCTACAACTACCGTTTTGTTGACTGTAGTTCCGAGTCCATCAGCTGGGGATGTCGAAGTGCCTACAAGGACGTCTCCTACGGTGTCGATCTGAACGAGAACACGACCCTTCTCACGTGCGTTAAGAACTGTGGACACTTCAGCCGTGTTGGTGGTCGTTGGGAATCATTGGGCGTAAAGGAGCCCGTGGAGGTGAAGCTCTTCAAGTGTCAAGGTAGGTTGGAGCCATGGAACTCTTAATCTCTATCGTCTTTAGATTATATCCCTGCTGAAGAACCCGAAGTCCCCGAGGGGTCCTGGTCCGATAAGCTCCGCGTACAATATTTGGAAATCGGAAAGAGCGAAGCAGAATGGCTGAATGCATCTACGAAGGAATGCGGACAGAAGCCGAAGAACTACGTCCTTGGAGGACAGTGCGGAAGCGACAAGTACCTGGAAGTCGTCTTTGTGTGCGATCAGCCCAAGAGAAGTAGCGTGTCAAAGGAAGAGCGCGATTTCCTGGACGCCAATGCCGCCCATCTCTACGAGCTGCAGTTTTCACTGTTCCGACACTTCTACACGCTGACAAAGCACTTCCAAGAGTCGAAAGAGTCTCAGGCCCTCCAAATGTACACAAAGGAGCTCAGTATGGCGTATGCTGTGGCGAGTAACGCCGCATTAAACTACTCCGGCAAATTTTCGATGAATAGGATCTCACTCCTCCGTTTCCCAGACGTATGTTCCCACAGGATTTCTTTTTTTCTATCCTTACATTCCAGGAAAACAGTTACTCTTCTCGGAAATTTTCGTCTGCCTACTTGAAGGATTATATCGTGACCAGCGGCGCACTTCGCTCCATGTCACTCTTCCGTGTGGCTATCCGTCTTCTTACAAACAACACCAGCGCCGGCTTTAGTTTTGGTTTCGGCTCCGGCTTCTTCCCCCTCCAGCAGAGCACCGTTAGTGGAAATGTCATCGAGCTTAAGCGCTGGGACGTCGAAAACGCTGACACGATTGTGTTAGGACCGTTACAGCCTTTGTTCCCGGAACTGAAGCAGCCTCTGACCGACCTCTACGTTGAGCACATCAAGAACCACACTTTTGGGATCGCCCGGGAGCATCTGGGCTTCTTGGGAGACAGTGGCGCCCACACTCGACTCCTCTCGATGTACGAGGAGATCTTCCGTCCTGGCTTCATCGACGACAAGTACATGGATAAGACTCCACGAGAGGGCGACTTTGCGAGCCTGTTGGCCAACTATCTGGCCGCTTTCAAGAAGGTACATAAACCACTGCCGCCATCGGTGGTGTTTTAAGTCAAACGCAGTTATCCTTCTTGATGTTTTAAGTATTTAGTGCATGTTTTAATTGGTAATGTGTATTCAATGGTGTTGGGACTCCTTTCATTGATCGTAATAAATCTTAAGTGCTTAAGTAGCGTTTGGAGAAACAACGATAACAGGAGACTTCTTCTCTACAGGATGCTTGTCTTTTGTAGTCCAAAATGTTACCTCCTTGTTCTGCTGTTATCCTGGATTTTGGTTTTTCTGGTTTCCACGGTTTATTTGCTGAGGCATGGAGCGCTCCTGTGTGATCTACAGTAACCGTAATGTTGCGTCTGTGGGCCATTTTAGTGTCTTGCATTCCCTCACACTAGAAGGCATGACGTTCTCTCGTCCTCTGACTCTCTTCTGCGCCTACAAAGAACGGATTCTTGCCCTTTTGTTTCGCCTTTGCACATTCCCGAAGAGACATTTAAGGTAGAAAATAGGGCCAAACTCAGTTCACTCGCCGTTCATTCCACGATGCGATCGACCGTCGGCCTCTTGGCCGCCCTCCTTTCCCTCCTTGGCAGCTCGCTCGCCACAGCCTCCTACGAGAAGGTGATCGCCTGTGGACTCTACAGTGAAACCGTTTCTGAGTGGCCCTACCCTCTTGCGATGGCAAAATGGCCCCCCGATACCTCAAATTTCTCGCCTATCCAGAACTTCCATTTGTTTTATGACTGTAATTTCGATTCTATCAACTGGGGGTGTCGAAATGCCTACAAGGGCGTTTTCTACGGTGTCGATATGAAGGAGAACAAGACTCTTCTCACGTGCGTGAGGAACTGTGGACCAAGATTTATTGTTGATCCTTATGAACCATACAACGTAAGCGTAGAGATGAAGCTCTTTAAATGTCAAGGTAGGTTGGAGCTATGGAACTCCTAACCACAGTCGTCTTTAGATTATATCCCTGCTGAAGAACCCGAAGTTCCCGAGGGATCCTGGTCCGATATGCTCCGCGCACAGAAAAGCTGCAAAAGCGAAGCTGAATGGCTGAATGCATCTACGAAAGAGTGCGGAGAGAAGCCGAAAAACTACGTCCTTGGGGCGCAGTGTGGAGATCAGGAGAAGTACCTGGAAGTCATCTTTGTGTGTGACCAGCCCGAGAGAAGTATTGTGTCAAAGGAAGAGCGCGATCGCCTGGACGCCAATACCGCCCATCTCCACGAGCTGCAGTTTTCACTATTCCGACACTTCTACACGCTGACAAAGCACTTCCAAGAGTCCAAATCCAGCAGTTCTGCTCAG
This sequence comes from Steinernema glaseri, assembly GCA_000757755.1. Taxonomy (NCBI): domain Eukaryota; kingdom Metazoa; phylum Nematoda; class Chromadorea; order Rhabditida; family Steinernematidae; genus Steinernema; species Steinernema glaseri. The sequence goes on from KN170597.1 coordinate 35,425, forward strand.
GCCCTCAAGAATTACACAAAGGAGCTCAGTATGGCGTATGCTGTGGCGAGTCAGGCCACATTCAACCATTCAAAGCAATTCACGATGAATAGGATCGCATTCTACCGCTTCCCAGACGTATGTTCTCACAGGATTCCTTTTTTTCTATCCTTACATTCCAGGAAAACGGTTACTCTTCTCGGCAATTTTCGTCTGCCTACTTGAAGGATTATATCGTGGGGCGCGGCACATCTCGTTCCTTGTCACTCTTGCTTGTGGCTATAGATCTTCTTACAAACGTCTCCCATCCGATGACCGTGCTTGCGCACTGGGACGTCGAGCTCGCCGACACGTCAGCAACGACACTACATGACACCTTGTTCCCGGAACTGGGAGAGCCTCTGACCAACTTTTACGTTGAGTACATGAAGAACCACACCTTTGGAATCGCCCGAGAGCATCTTGGCTTCTTGAGAGAGAGTGACGCCTACACTCGACTCATCTCGATGTACGAGGAGATCTTCCGTCCTGGCTTCATCGACGACAAGTACATGGATAAGACTCCACGAGAGGGCGACTTTGCGAGCCTGTTGGCCAGCTATCAGAAGGTACATCGACCACTTCCACCTTGGCTGGAGTTGTAAGTCATAACCAGTTATGCTTCTTGACCTAAATGTCTTGTGTGTATTGTGTTGGCAATGTGTATTTCATGGTGGTGGGGCGTGATAAATCTGAAGTGCTTAAGTAGCATTTGGAGAAACAATTAAAACAGTAGAAGCAGACTTGGGCCCACTTAAGTGTGGTCGTCCAAAAGGCCTCTTCTCTACAGGATAGTCACCTGCTGGAGCCCAAAGTGTTGCCTCCTTGTTCTGCTGTTGTCCTGGATTTCGGTCTCTCTGGTTTTCACGGTGTACAGGGTGACCAGAAAGTCAAAAAATTTAGTTTTTAGAAATATTGAGCCTGCGTCAATTGCAGAAATTCAACAGGATAAATGTCCAGACTTGAACCGAATAAACGAAAATAAACATACATGTATAGATTTTAGTTTTGAATATAGTACTGTTGTTAGATTTTGAAAAAAAAAACCTATTTCAGGTCTAAAAATCGTGTTTTTCGTGTTCCAGAACTTTCTGGTCTTCCTGGGGCATGGAATGCTCCTGTATGATCTACAGTAACCGCGATATTGCGTCTGTGGGCCATTTTAGTGTCCAGCATTCAAATGCATCAGAGGGAAGCTGGTTCCATCTTTGGGAACGATGACTTTGCATGTATGACCTTAAACGTCTTGAAATATGCGAATTGTCTCACAAAAGGGCATTCTCATCGACATTGGCATTTGGAAGCCGGAAGCGGGCGGTTGTAGTAGATGAATAGCGTCTGTATATGGTTCATGAAGAAGCTCATAATGGCACCACAGACACCATGACAGTGTTTGACTGTGGTTAGCATTCATTCAGAGAGGGCAAAGGCTGCAGATGAAGATCAAGGGTCACGGGTTTTGCGATAGGACCTTTCGTTATCTTTTTGAGAAATTAAAGGCTTTCTGTTTCGTTAGATCGGTCCGTCCTGGAGCACTCAATACTCATTCTTCTGTTGTTTGCTGCTTCCAGGCAATGGACGGTCGCCGTGTCCCGGTTGTTTACTAAGCAAACAAATACAGTCTGCCCCATAAAGGATAGAAAAGAGCTGAAACGACTTCTTTTAAAGGAAAGGGAAAGGTCACTTGGAAAGAGCATGGAATGGACATTGTGACGTCGTGTTAAACATAGGTTGGTCGCCATGGTCTCCACAAAGTAAATAGCCAAAGGTTCAAGAAAATCAACCCATTGTTTCTCCATCAAAAATTTCGGCACAGCGGATAATAAACCATCCTCCTGAGCAAAATAAGTTGCGAAAGCAGAGATCATTGCTCAGCGAAGACCCTAATGACGTTGTGTATTGGTTCGGAACCTTGACGTCTTGTCAACGCGATCAATTGTGGTGACGTGACAACAATTAATCGGCGACTGTGTAGAACGTCAGCTGAGCGTTCTGTGATGAGCCTCTCTGCCGTAATCAATGATTTTTTTGAGAAGGAGAAATCACTGTAGTCGAAGGACGAGGTCTTAGACCCCTCTCTACCCAGACAAGTATCTTGCTCCCCTGGGAATAAAAACATCCATGTTGCGTGGATGTTTTCTCACCGCACTGTTTGTACCCCGATAAGGGAAAATAATCCCAGCACATCGACTGTTTTCCAGCAGAGATTCTTCGGGACTGCTTTCATTACGACCAAGATCAATAATCAAGTCAATTCCCAAGGAAAATAACAAGCCTGAAGCATATCAAAAGAGTTTCTACTTCTGTCAGAGCCAGACGTAGTGCGTGATGGACTTACATTGGTGTCAATCATCCTCCGACATCAATTATTGTGTGGCAACTGAATCAATTATTACGTCTCATGCTCAAAACAAGCAAAAGCATAAACATTTTTAAACATCTAAAGTCTAAATGGCCCGGCTACATTGTAGTATTCCCCGGAGGCAGATACCATGAGATATCAAGAACCCAGGAAACTATATTGTAGCCACCTGATGTACAGAGTTGCATTAGCCATGGGAATGATACTTTTGTTCGTTGGTCTTTGCTCGTCGATCTGTTCGCACCGAAACGAGTAAATTCTGGTTTCATCACGTATCTTTGAATTTTCCTACCTGGTTATCTCGTCTTCTCTCTGCTTAGCAGATGATGCAAAGCAAGCAACTGCACAATACACATTGATTCTGAAGTTCCAGAGCAGAAACAGTTCGACAGACACCGGAAACCCAAAGTCCATAAAGGATAAAACGGTAAAAAATCTTCTTAAAGGAAGAACATACAATTCTGCCCTGCTAAGCAAGCGCAAAGGCGAGAATGTCCCTGAATATCCCTACTTATACCTAGATCTTTGCGGTTACAACGATCGCGTAGAAAATGCCGAATGCCGCTCCACGACTGGCACCACCTCGAGTGGAAGTAGGCCAAACTGAAAAGTGAGTTTATTGGTTTCGGGCGGTCTGAATGAAGTAGATAGCGATGGCATGGATTGGGTTTGGGGATAAGGATAAGACAGGCCGATTGAGGTTTTCTCATGAACCGTGCACATCACTGTCTTATCCTCATTCCCAAGCGCTATTTAAGATTCGATAGAACTCTACATTCCAGAAAGAGATCAGATCAAACTGATAACAAAAGTGACGACAAAAAAAGGAAATTGCGGCCTCAAGCCCCATCCATTTCTGACATCCTTGAGGGTCACCGAGATCCACAGCGCTTTGGATGTCCTAATGTGGTAGGAACAGGTCATAATCTCGGAATCACAGTTACAAATGCTTCATCCCTAACTGGACTGGACTCGCATTCGTGTGACCGAAGCAGGAAGCAGGACTCGATCAGATTCTTTCTAGGTCACACCGGTTCCCATTTCGTCATCTTCCACAACAACCACAACTGTCCTGTGCCTCTGGCGTGTCGACCGGCGACCACCTTCTTCTGATAACACACGCCGCCATCAGCACCTAACAACTATAAATACGCACGCGCTCTTCTTGCCAGCAGCACCGAGCGAGTGCGCGCGACCCCCGAGATGCTCCGCGCGGCTTTTCTCTTCCTCCTTTTAGCGGCGAGCGTCGCCCCCCTCAAGGTGGCCGTCTTCACGCCCGAACAGGCGAACAGTCAGGTGAGCGCGGGAGAGTAGGGCCTGGGACATGGGCTGACTTCAGATCATATGGAACAAGCGGGTGTCCGAGGAGCTGGCCAAGGCCGGCCACGACGTCACCATGATCCTGATCAAGAACATGAGGCTGGACCATCCGGCCGTGAAGATCCATCCCAACATCACTGGTAGGTCTTTCTGGAGGACTGTCCCGTCGGGCTCATTCTTACCAAAATCTTCTCCATTAAGGGTAACTATCTTAGTCCTGTGGTTTGTTCATCACCAAGTACATAAACCTGAGAGTCTTGCCTCTTTATCCCAAGAGCTGGGTCTGCGTAGATCGAGCCATTATCATTCGTAGGATCCTGTCCTTGATATCTTAGAAGGCCGATAATTACGTAACGACTTTAAGCTCTTCTGTCCCATCGGGCTTATATGTATACATGTCCTGTGGTTCCTTAATCATTAATAAAAATCATGGACCTGGGAGTCTTAAGAGGCCAATAATGCCACATCCCATACATCGCTGTGCCACATCCTTCTATGATTTCCTCTTCTGCAACGCCTCCTTCAGCAGCGACTCCTTCTGCGACCTTCTGCTTGCGGACATTAGATTTGAAAACGGTGTCTTGATGATGCGCTGCCGCGACCAGAAGATCAAGGACTTGCAGCACGGTACTGGGTTATGTGCCGGTTGCTAATGATCAGTGGAAGTCTTAGAAGGTCGATAATTACGTAACGAAAAATCAAAGAATTTGATGTCGTTGATGTGAAAAAAATGCCTCCAAATGCCCATGGTCTCTAAATTACAAACACTCCTCTCGAAATAAGTCCGGCCCTTCTCTCGTACTATCCGCGGACTACCTTACCTACCTCCACCGTCAAGGGTCCTGTGGTTCCTTAATCACTGAGAACATAAACCTGAGAGTCTTAGAAGGCTTTACCTGAAGAGCTAGGCCTGCATAGGCCAAGCCATTATCACTCGTAGGATCCTTTCAGAAATGGTCCTCACTACCGCTAGCCACGCATAGTAGCTCCTTACTAATCTCAAGAGCTAGGTCCACCTTTGAGTGTTCCAGAACTCCCTTACCTACAGCTCCTTCTCATGATCTTTCGCTCTAGTGTGGCAATTCGACGCGTCGACCGAGGACGGCGCGGAGATCCAAGCCAAGATGAAGGAGATGGTCTTCTCCGACGTGCCCATGTGGGACAAGCGTGTGCGCACCTCCTTCTCCAAGATGTCCCAGATCTTCCTGGACAGTTGTGAAAGTAAGACACGTTCCTTGAGCACTGAGATGAACCCTCCTCCTCCAGAGACACTCAGGGACAAGGAGTTCCTCCAACGGCTCGTGGACGCGAAGTTCGACATCGCCTTCTCGCACATGTACGACTACTGTCCCATCGGACTCATCCACTACACGAAGATCCCCACGTGGATCTGGCTCAACAGCGGCCCGCTGGTCGACTACGTCGCCCACGACGTCGGGGTCCACTCGCCCGCCAGCTACGTGCCCCGTAGGTCCTTCTTGTGGACTTAGGCCCAACCTCACTTTCAGCGATCATGTCGGACGCCTCCGACGAGATGACGTTCGTCCAGCGCCTGAAGAGTCAGATCGGACAGTTCCTCTTCCCTATCCTCCACCCGATGATGGTGCCCAACCCTCAAACGGCGCTCTTCCGCAGGGTCATCGACCCGAACTTCCCCGATCTTCGCACTCTCGGCAAGCAGTGTCCGCTGGTCATGGTGAACAGCAACGAGCTCTACGACCTCCCCAGGCCTATCCTACACAAGGTCATCTACATCGGAGGACTCGGCATGCGCAAGGTCAACGCCAAGCCTCTCGAAGGGGTAGGTCTTCTTTTATGTGCACCGCCAGGAAGGGCCTTACCTACGACACCAGGACAAAACAGCAAAAAAAAACAGCAAAAACTAAAATGAAATTAACTCTTGAACCAAAAACTTCAGGACTAAGCGTGAGCCTAAGCCAAAAGCAAGTCCAAAGCTGCAAAGAGACTCATTTATGGCAGAATTACGAAAAAAAGGAAAAGAAAAAGGCGCAAAAATCTGTTTCCCACGGCGATTTTCATGGATTTGGGCACAAAAGGAAAAGGTAGCATTATTTTTCACTGAAATGGACATTGATTGTACTGAAAGTCGCTGAATAAAATGAAGTGTTACTCGCTTGATTCCGAAATTTATCGATAATAAAAAACTTCTGATTTCTAATTTCTGGGCACCTCTCCGATTTCTGTTGCAAACGGCCAAACCAATAAAAGCCGGATGCATTTCGACGCCTAAGCTGTTATTTTGACTAAAGGTCTCCTAACTAAAATAAAGTATGTTTTTACGAATAAATATATTCAATTTTAGTCGAATCCAATGAAACAGTGAAAAGTTATACCAATTTTATTGTGTTACACAACTTTTGGAACAAGGGGATTAAGCCGAGGACGCCGAGAAGTACTCATTTACGGTAGAATAACTCGCCAATCAAAATATTTTAATTAAAAAAATAAATTTTAATTTTTCGCT
>KN170602.1:16945-27070 GCA_000757755.1 Steinernema glaseri
CGCCCACAACCCAACGGCGCAGCTTCCTTGGAATGCGTTTGAGCTATGGCATCCATGGATTCCCCGTTGGCTCAAGTGGGATCATGCACCGGAGGGACACACGCTTGTAAATCCATGACTTTAGCAGCAACCCTCTGGCGCTGTTAAGGATGCAATGTGGACTTCAGAGGGGATTGGAACCAATCATCTCTCTACGTCATTGGAATTCCGTAGCGCTTTTGGTACACTTAGAAGATTGGTAAGATACATGAAACCCCATACAGTAGAACTGGTTTCCGGGTCATCACTATGCCGTGCATGGAACCTCGTGTACAAGAACTGCAGCCTCTGTCCTATCTGAGGAGCGATTTGCGAAGAGTGGAAGGAACGCCAATGGTGGGGAAGATGAAGAACTTGTCATTTGGCTGCGCAGATTGATCGAACGTCGGTCGCATCCGATGAGGATCGCTCCCAGAGAACGCGCCAGAAGCATGAGGGTACACAATGAGTCGAAAACGTCGACTCGATAAAGGCCTTGGCGCTTGCTTCCTCTACCGTACCCTTCTCCTTCAAAGAGGCCGCCTATCGCTTGCCGCCGGCAGATCTAAAGGAGATTTCCCGTCACCAACGCCTCGCGCTTTCGGCGACAAAAACCCAAAAGGAACAAAGCTGAAAAGGCACCTGAAGAGAAGAACCGAAAGGAGCGGAGTTTCCTTTCAAGAAGCCAAGTTTGTCCTAAGAGAAATGCCGCGGGCACAAATGAGTTGCCAATCGAGTGACGGCGATACCGTAAGACGAGCAGAGAGCGTCGCCGCGGCGCTAATTGCTTTCCGCGCCCGACGAGTCCATGAAGGTTGGCGCTAACGCCACCTGTTGCGCAGACAGAGTCGACGCCATTAGCACATGGTGTACGTGCGATGACCACTGATTAAAGTCCCAAAGCTCGCCGAACGTCGGGGACCGCGACATGCGCCTAAGACCGAAGATGTCAGGGGTGCGCAGATTTCATTTGGCAAAGTCAACTAATTACAAAGTGTTGAGCATGGAATGCGCAAGCTCTATAGATATACTACGCCAATAAGAGTCAGTATCTGGAAAACCCTCGGGATTGGAACCCCGGAGCTGTAGTTACATAAGCATATACCAGCTCCGTCCTATGAATGAATGAAATCTGGGGAACTAGATAGGAGATAACGACAATCTTTCTGACGATTTCTATTTTCAATACTTATTCGGGGAACCGTGGCGCTTACAATGAAAGCTTCAACAAGAAGTACCTACTGCTTTCAATTTTTCAATTTCAATTCTGTTTTCAATTCTTGTCCGAAAACCCTTGGCGATTACAACGAAGGCCTCAACAAGAAGTACCTACTGCTTCATGAGCAGTGATTCCGACTCTCCTCACTAAGTCGAATCGAGTCGAGTCGCAACTTCCAAGCAGTCCTCAAAACACAAACTTCCTCCTCAGAAGTGGAACCCAAATGGCCTCCTCGACTGGCTACCCACTGGCTCGTCGGCTTCTTGCTTCTTGACCAGTGATGCTACTTCACTGTTCATGGCCGACAAGTCAAGAGTCAAAGCACAAAGTTTACTTACAAAACAACAACCATGGACACCACAACACCACAAAACACATCACATTCCAATAAACTCCCAAGGCAAGCGACGGAGAGGGACCAACCTCCTTTACCCTGAAGTAGGCGGCATAGTTTTCGACTTCTAACTGTGTCTCGAACCGCAGGGAAAAGGCGGCGGTCCCGCGACGAAGTGAAGGGGTCGAGTCCGTCCACTTGTAGCCCGAGGTGCGTCTATAGTTTCGTATACACTCTAGAACGCATCTCTGACTACAGGTCGATGGGCGGAGACCTGGAGGCGGCCAGGTGGCACGAGTTGCGAAGGGATAATATGTAGCTGGCTGCGCTAATGAGGGCTTTGGGTAAGTGCCATGTTGGAAGGGCTCATCGACCGACAGTGTTGCCAAGGCTTCCTTCTTGGCGAAAACATATATAGTTCACGTGGGATACTGTCGTCAAGGTACGCGGTTCCGGGACGAAAAAGAAGGCTCACTTTCTGACCGATTTCACTGCCTGACACACTAGGACGTTGCCAATTCGACGAAATCAGCCAGAAGTAGTCCTTCTGTCGGTGTCGGGCACGTGTACACATCGGCATCCATCAAGCAGGAGCCGCCATCTTTAGAATGGTTAAAAATGAAAGCCCTTGCTTGATAGATTCAGAAGCGTCAGAGTGCCTTGTGGAAGGACGAAGTAGGCCTAAAAAGGTTGGTGAATCCTTGAGTGGACATGGAAGTGACTTATCTTCTTTGGAACGGTAGCGGCGATCGGATCTTCCAGGGAGATAGGCACGGCTGACGCCACGATCGGCGAGTCCCCTCTGAGTGACATGCGATGGCGCTGTGAATCAGATGGGACGCACTGACCGGAGCGAGCTTCTGACCAGGAGAAGTCCGAAGGCTTCTTAGGCGCATCAGGAAGAACTAAAATAAGGTGCAAGTAGACCACACAGTATCGTTGTCAGTACTTTAAAATCTTCTAGAAGGTGGTCTTGCCTTGGACGCGCGGACTTGTGGAGGGACGGAGTGTGCCACGGTCCGGTGAGTGCACACTGCCAGAAGCTGACCGTTTTTGACATTGTGTAAGCACCAGAGCGGGACACAGGTATCCAGGGAATTGGTCCGAAGTGCTCCTTGAGGAGTGGAATCCCATGGATCTAAGGACGGCATGATATGAGCTGCTCAGTTGGAACTGACCACCTGGAGCTCTACACCCTTTTTGGTGGATAGGCTGACGTATGGTACGTAGGCTTCTCGAGATTCATATGTGGAAGCTTCCTCGGGGCGTCCCACAAGGATATTCTTGCCCTTCACAAGTATTTCTGGGTTGTAGCTCTGGTGACTATGCCGCTGAAGGTATCTGTTATTGGAGGGAAGGATTGCTTAGGCGAGGACCTACTTGGACGGGCGACTCTGCGACTCGCGGACGTCACGGTCACGTGGAATAGCGGCGCCGACTTCGCCTATTTCTCTCTGATCGCGGCCACTGCCAGCGCGTGCACCCGGGATCGAACATAACAAGAATAGGGAATGTCGCCACAGTTAAGCGTACCTTCACAGCGTCATGTCCATGTCCGTTCCAGGATTCTTGAAACATTGCGTCCTTCAGCGTCAGTGCTTGCCTTCAGAATCTATCAGAACGAGGATTCTCATTTGAGGACTCGAATAATGAGAGCTCTTGCTCTGATAAATTCTGATGTGTCCAGGCGCGAGGTGCAGATCGGTCCTTTCCATCAAGAAGGTGCGATCAGGTCGGCGCTCCAACGCACCGACCGGATACCAAAAGCGCACTGCTACTAATATGGCTCTCTAAGTAGCTCGTACGTTTTGGTAACCGGTCAGTGCTTGGATGAGAGCTCAGTGAGTTCCATCTGAACACGATATTGTGAAGCAGAATCTAAGCTGTCAGCTTGCCTGTGTGATTCGAGAAACAGATCCCAGTAGATCGTCATACTGCCACTAAATGGACCTCTGAGGAGGGTACTACAGAGGAGCCGTGGAGTGGTAGGGGTGGCCTGGACTCATCAGAATCTATCAGAGCACGTACTCTCATTACTCAAGTCTTCAAATGAGAATCCTTGTTCTGATAGATTCTGAAGAGGCATCCACCGATGTGGGCGTGCAACGGTCCACGAATCCTGGAATGGGCATGCACATGCGTTTTCCTACCTCTTCTGGATCTTACCTGGATGGGTGTCGACCCGAGCTGACGCCACGATCGGAGAGTCCACGCTGATTGACACACAATGGCGCTGTGAATCAGATCGGACGCACCGACCGGGGCAAGCTAAGGTCAGGAGAAGTCGGAAGGTGCTGCTTTAACGTGTCAGGAAGAACTAAATCAAGGTGCAAGTAGGTCAACAAGAACTGGTTGCATACCTGTGAGCCTAGGACGACATGATTTCCAAAAAGAAGCGCGAGAAAGTCCACCTTCTGGAGGATCTTAGTGACTGGCCCACTGTGTCATCGCCACTGCACTGAAATCTGCCAGAAAGTAGTCCTCCATTGGATGCACACGTGGAGCTAAATCAGTGTGCAAGTGGGTGTACTGTAATGGCACTCCTACCTTCTTAGAATGTGCCTCTCAAGGTCGTGAAGAAAGGGATGACCTACCGTATCCAGTGGAAACTTCCGGTTGGGCGTCGCTCGCCAGTAGAGTAGGTGGTATTAGCGCCATGTCAGTCCTTAATACCGCCCCGACTACTAGTGAGCGCCACCCACCGAGGATGCGTTCCTTGTCCTTGCACCCATGGAAGTGTTGGCGCACCTTTGGGTAGGGTCTATCGAGTTAGCAAAGTGTCCTAGCTAGCCCGATGGATACTACCAAAAGGTAGAGAGTAGAGCTGGGGCACAAGTGGGTCTTCTCTGAAGGTGACGGAGCATGCCGCCTTCTGGTGTAACCACTCTGCCAGAAGTTATTTTCTACATCTGCCACTGTGGTCCCACCTGAAGGAGGCACGCAAGCCACAGGCGGTGCCAAAGGACTACGGATCGCTCCGGAGTGACCCAACCTAAAGAAGACAGGATGAAAAGAAGTCCACAGAAGATTCTAGGCGATATAAGAACATCATCCGTCTCTCTGGTAATCCTTACGAAACTGACATTATCTCATCTGCCAGATCCGAAGGGATTCCCAGAAAGAAGAACATTGCTTTCCAATTACCGTATCCTTAAGGTGAGGGTGAAGTGCACGGGTGGAGCAGCGACGAAGAGGTTGAACGATCTGGCTTCTCCTAGGTAGGCCCAAGAGCGAAGAAGGGTAAGGGACGATATGAAAACGTGAAGCTGCTGTCAGCTTAAATCCTTTGAAGCGCCGCCTCCCAAGACGTCGCCGCACGCGTCGAAGTGCCGCGGTGGGGCGTCGCGCCTCCTACTTGGACGCGCCAGTGAATGGAATGGATGTGCGCTGATTTCGGTGGAGCCAAGGGTCAATAGGCTGTCGAAGTATGAATTCGATCGACACATTTGCCAAGTGGGAACTTAGGGCCAAACATAGGACAGAACCACCGAGTGGATCGATTGGGGTCACCATGACTGGATCTTGAGAATCTCAAAGTCCGAAGAATGAGATGAAAGAGAAGTTGGTCAGAGAAGTCCTACGGTTCTGAAAGCGTCGTCACGAAGGCTGGAGGTCGACATCTCTTTGAGGTTTTGCGCTTGGGCGCTCACCTCTTTTTTTGCTCTACCGTATTCACGTCACCGCCGCTCTCAGCGCCGCCGACGAATCCAAAGGAGATTTCCCGTCGCCAACGCCTCGCGCTTTCGGCAACGAACGTCCGAAAGGGACGAAGCGGAGAGGGAACCTGGGAAGAAAGACCGAAAGGAGCGGAGTTCCCTTTGAAGAAGCCAAATTCGGTGGTGATATGGTGAACTTGGCTGGCCGAGCTCGGTGTTTTGTGACTTAGCGACCTTTGTGAGAGGCGCCTGAGAGGTGCTTCTTCCAGTAGATTCGTCAAAACTAAGAGCTCATCCATATCTGTGTGTTCGTTCAAGTTTTCGTTTTGTCATTGCTCGCAGCGCTCGCGATACCGTAACCCTCGTTGTGACGATTGATGAAACACGACCGCCGCCATTCCACCCCCGCGACCTTCTTCCGCTCTACAGTGCGACGGCGGCTGTCGGCGGGAGCCAAGAGCGACGGCGATGGATACAATGGAAGGAGAAACAGTCGGCAAATTTATGCCCAGAGGAGCCGACAAGAATATCTTACCCAGAGAGCGTTTCCTTAAGAGGTCTTCTAAGAAATGGGGTTTCACACTGAAACAAAACTTATGAGTAGTGCCCATTCTCACTGGACACCGTAGATTACGTCCTACGGTGTCCAGTGAGAAGTGAAAGTGAAAGCACAAGCAGACGTTGTTTGCGTCGTAAAACCTGTTTTTCTATCGGAGCTACCGTAGTCGGCGGCCGCAGGTGCTCTCTTTCGCCAAACAACAAGCAGCCTCTGATATCTTTTCCTTCCATGGGGAGCGATTCAAGTTGAGGTTTGCAATATGTCACTTCGCGAGCATCACTTTGAACTTAACGGATCTGATCCTGCCAACGACAAAAGCGTTCCTGTCATCGACACTTCTGAAAGTCCAAAAAAATTCGGCTGGCCCGTCATGCCTTTGCAAAGGCGTTATCTGGCGCCTAGATCTCTGAGCGACGCGTCAGCCTGACGCCGACGTCCCGCCGCCAGGAGCAGAAAAATGCACTTCGGCCGTCGGTGGGAAAGAGGCATACTGTATTCGATGTGGAGACTTGAAATCGAGAGCTCCTCAGGAGCGTTGGAGGCATAGCTATTAACCGGGAGATCTAGTCGGTTAACTGTGGCCGAAAGCGATTACGTAGGAGAAGGTTGGCCTCCACTTCAGAGGGACTGGTCGAACTCCTGAACCTCAGAGGGTCAAGCAGTGAAGAACCCGCAATCTTTTCCTTGATTTCTCTTGTGTCCGGTTATCCTTATCCAATCCAAATCCGACGCTTTTAGTCCACCGTAGCCGAAGCTGTAACCTTGACAGCTCTGGTTGTACAACAAATTTGACTTTCTGGTTGACTTTCTTGACAAGTGCAGGTGGATGGATTCTACTGCGTAGAGATGGCTTCGATGTATTAGAAGCGCGAAGCCAAAATCAAGTTCTGTTTTCGAAAGACCGGGCCAGGCGATATAAGTGCAGGATGGGTACGGTAGCGAAGGCGATCGTAAACCGAACGGAAGCAGTCGGGCGATTCGCTTTTTCTCAAATGCACTCCTCGCGGCGCCGCGGTTCTTTGTCCCATGGAAAGTTCAAAACTCGGGCGCGGGCGTAGGAGGCCGCCGATTATGTAAATGAGATTTAAATGGAATGTGGACGGGACAACGGTGGGAAAGTGCATCCTCCGCTTCCTTCTCCCCTCCAGGACTTGAGAAGGAGCACTTTGCGGGGACCAGAGGGCGCCTGCAAGTTCCAGAAATCGGTCGCGAAGAAGGTTCTTTCTTTGTCTTATCTTCTGCTTTAAGTGTGATCATTACTGCGCCGAAGCCAAGAAGACCACTTCTCAATCTACTTCTGACCACAACGCTGCAGAACACCGTTCGGTTTCCACTCTCCAGGTCCAGGTCCAGCATCCCTCTTTCCCACCGACCGCCGAAGTGCACTGTTCTGCTTCTGGCGGCGGAACGTCGGCGTCAGGCTGACGCGTCACTGAGAGATCTAGGCGCCAGATAGAGTTTCTGCAAAGGCATGACGGGCCAGCCGAACTTATTTGGTCTCCCAGAAGTGTCGATGACAGAAGCGCTTTTGTAGGAAGGGACCGGCTTCGTTAGCGATTTTGTGGACGATCGGAAATCCGTGTGATAATCTGGGATCAGTGTCCTGAATCATAAGTTCCTTACTGCATTGGCTTCTCAGAGCGGATTCGAACTAAACACCCTAGAGCACTTGGACATACATCAGAAGCGAGTTTTGACTTCAGCGAAATAGTGAATCGGTTGTTTTCTTCTGCTGGTGATTAGAAATCTATCCGGCTCGAGGCTAACCTGGCTTCTCTAGTAAACATCGCGAAAGACATCCACTCTTTGACGACCAAACGTGTGAATTCTAGAATTGACACTTCTAAAATGTTCGATCCTTTGAGGTGAATATCGTAGAGCTTGCAGATCACAAGGCCTAGAAGGCCTAGAAGAAGACAAGGCTTCTCTCACTCCCAGGTGTGGAAGAAGGTGGGAAAAGTCTCGGTCTCTTTCGGGTCCCGCAACGATCCAAAATGTGGTAAGTTCTTCCGCACCGCTTTCTGTCTGTCTCTGTGCATATCAGCTCGGCATTTCCAGCCTGATCAGTGCACGTCGCCATGTCGATCCAGAACCTCAACAAGCCCGCCGGTGAGTGTCCTTCCTCCTTCTTCTCAACGTCCAATCTCTTTAGACGCGTTCGCGCAGCTCCAGGAAGAAGAAGGCGGCAACCAGACCATCTGCCACATCCGCATCCAGCAGCGCAACGGCCGCAAGACGATCACCACCGTCGCCGGCATCCCGGACGAGTACGACCTGCCCAAGATCCTCCGCTACTTGAAGAAGGTACGATGGCATGAGGCAGCAAAGACGTGATTGGGTGTTCTTTCAGAAGTACAACTGCAACGGAACGGTCGTCGAAGACAAGGAGCACGGAAGCGTCATCCAGCTCACGGGAGACCAGCGCCAGAACGCGAAGGACTTGCTCACGAAGGTCGGCGTCGTCAAGGACAGCTTCTGCAAGATCCACGGATTCTAAGGACTGTGCTCTGATCTAGTGTGCTCGAGTTTATGTTATTTGCCCCGAACGGGACATAAAGTTGCTGTTTAAATCGCCACCTCTACCTCACACGAAGAAGATTGGCAACTCCGCCAGAGAGTGATTGAATCTTCGGTGAGTTTTATGTTTTATTCGGGGAGAAAGTGCGAAAGATTGATCCTTGTGCCTTCCTGCCTTGACTTGTTTCTTTTGCTGGGTCTTATGAGGATGTGTCGGTGTTTAGCGAAGGCTGCCAGTTGATACTAGTACGGTAGCTGCGCCTATTCCCTTTGCATCTATCCAAGACAATCACCTTCTACTAAATTCTTCTCCTGTGCCTACTTTGACATTTTCAAATTCGCTTCGAACGCAACGCACCAGTCGCGAGGCGTCCGTCTTCTGGGAGGAGGAGCGTCGAGTGAGGCGACGCGGTAGGCGCGCGGTCGCGTCACGTCGCCAAGGTGTTCAAAAGACGCTCAGGGGCCACTTGTCGGTCATCCACTGTCGCCAATCGTCTGGCCCCAACGACGCCGCCTACTCGATACCATACCCTCGCGAGCCCCTTCTGCTAAAGACTGGCTCACCATCTGAGCGAGAGACTGTGAAACTCCTGAATGGAGAAGTTTTACAGCCCTCTTACTCCGATGGAGTGCCCAGCCCAGTGGGAATCTGAGCCGCTACGGCTGTCGTCGTCTTCTCGAAGACTCGCGACGTGACGGCAAGAAGTCACAGCGCAAGTCATCGGGAGGACGAAGACAGCCCTTAATGCATCCATTCCCGGTAGGTCTCCTCCTTCTCCTTCTTCTAGTCTTATCAAAGATGTTTTAGAACTCCACTTCCCTGCCTTCGTTAGTCCATCTACTCCCCACTCCTCGAGCTGCCGAATCAGGATCGAAGGACCACTTCAAATGGGACCTTGTATTCAAGATCAGCCACTGGGACTCAACCCGTGTTACGTAGCCAACTGAACGTTAAGTAGTTAGTTACGTTTCGCAGGTCAAGACCCTGTTGGTCATATCGCATCTACTTCTGTCCCAGCGTCCTTATTCTAGCTTCCATGTGCCTGTTGATCCCTCCCCACCTCCTAGCTTATTCATCAACGCTCCTGGCACATATTCCTGACCTCTCTCGTGTAGAGAGTCTAACTTCACCGAGCTTCTCCTTCAGCATTTGAGCAATGAGATCTTGGGTGAAGTTAGACCCTCCCATGAGAGTCCGCGTCCGTCCCTTCTTGATCGCGGCTGTCGGTCAAGCAGCGTCTAACGACCTACCTGTATCGAACTTTACTCATTACAGAAGTCCGATCCCGTAGATCGTTGGATGCTACTGCGACCCAGAGTGGAAAAGCAGCCCTATCCCCCATTCTGTGACCTGCTAGTGGCCAGTGCCTTGTGGTATACTGTAGGATACTGGATATTACTGTCGACAGCCATGGGGCGCTTAAACACTTCGGTGGTACTTTACAACTCAATATAAGTCCACTTATTGAGTATTTAGTACTGACGAAGTGTTGCGGTGTCCCGTTCTTCTGATCCTAAGGTCTTCGGGGCTCTGGATCACGCTGATGTTCTTATAAAGGTCAATTACAAGTACATCGGCCTCATCCAGAGCCAGGTCGGTCTGACAATGTCATCGTCAACTCCACGTTCCACTAATACATCCAAGCGACGGTGGAGTGCCACCATTGTGTACAAGCAATCGCAGGAAGAAGAAGACAAGAAGGGGTCAGATATATGAATAATAATAGTTTATTTACAGCTATGTACAAGAAAACCTAATAATAGAGGTCAATATCGGAGTCGCTTCATGGCGACACTGGTGGTGGGCTCGGACGCCTTCCGC
>KN170602.1:37835-55034 GCA_000757755.1 Steinernema glaseri
GGAGATGGAGATGACGCAGCAGAAGATGGCGAATAGAATGGAGCACCTGGAGAACAAAGTGAAGACTTTGAGGACGTGTATCGACATGAAAACTACAGAAGTCGAATCTCGGGAGAGGGAAACCAAGGCGCTGATGGCCGACGTCGAGAAGCTGCGCCAGGAGGCGGCGAAGAGGGAGAAGGAGCATCAGAAGATGCTTAATCGGACGGTGAACCTCGAAGGCCAGGTCAATAACCTGAAACCGAAGAAGAACAACACAAAGGCTGCTGTGAAGCAGGAGGAAACAAAACCGCAAACGGTAAACATGAAACCGCCAGATAAGGGGAATAACTCTGCCAAGAAGGGGCGTAACGCCTTGACCTATGGAGAGAGGTAAGTAGCTGCATCTAGGCCTCCCTTCATACCGTTTTTAGCCTATTTTCACTGATGCAGATGAATGCGACGAATGCACATTTGCCAGGTCAGAAGAAGGGCGAGGCGAAGAACAAGCAGCAGAAAGAAGAAGCAAAGCCGGTACAAACAAAGGTGAGTTCGGTTGCTCCTTCACTGCTAATGACAAGGAGGTTCAGGCGAAGAAGCGAAAAGCGAAGAAGAACGGAGAGGCGACATCAGCTTGAAGAGTGTATTACCATGTGTTCTTGTTAGATTTCGATATTGCGGAAGATCCATTTTTGTTAAATCCAAGATGCTGTTAAATCAAAGATCAGTTGCCTTTAGCCTAATACGTCTTCAAGTGCGCCTATGCGCCCCGATGAAATGGTAGGAGCATTTCAGGGCCGATCTGGATCTGGTGGGACCCTTCTTCCACAGTACGGACGCAAAAAGACCCGTTTATCCATCCAAAAAAGATATTTACAGCTTGGAGGCGCACGAGAGGCAATGGTGCTCATAGACGGCGATCTCGGGATTCGCCTGCATCCCCGCCGTACAAACGCTCTCGCTGCGGAACTTCGACACCGGAATCGACTTGTAGATCTTCGTCGCCGAGTCGCCAGGGACCAGCCTGTTGCAATTGAAGCAGAAGACGACGTCGTATTTCCTCCTCAGCACTTCTCGGGGGACGACCAACTCGGCGACGTTCCACCTAGATATTTCTGTTAGAAACGTCAAGAAGATGGACCCTACCTGCTCCTTCTCATCGCCGCCATGGCCATTTGGAAGAGAGAGCCAACCTCAGTGCAGAGTTGCCTTTCTGGTGCACCGCTCCCCACCAGCTGATTGTTCGAGAGGTCCAGCGTCTTCAGGCGACACAACTGGAGTGTTGCCGGGATGGCTTGGAGTTTGTTGTTGGCACAGGTGAGGGTTAGAAGACGCGGCATCAGTGCTACCTGAACGGACGAGCTGAAGCATCTAAGGGGAGGACGTACCTCATCGCAGATCTGGGTGATCTCGTTATCGTCCACTTTCAAGTCTTGGAGGAAGCTGAGCCTACTGACACTGGCGGGCACCCTTCGGAGTTGGTTGTTGCGTAGATCGAGGGAGACAAGCGACTTGGGGAGATTCTCCCAGAAATCGAACTGTAAATCAAAGAGTCAGTGGACATAAGGCAGAAGGTCTCAAGCAGGACTAGTGATGTCCTTGAACCTGAGCCGCGAAGAACATACCGGGAAAGACTTGATGTCCATCTCTGCCAGCGTCAGCATTTGCATATGCCTAAGGGCGCCGACCAGAGCCATGCGCCTGTTGAATTCAATGTCCCTCGTAAGCTGATTTCCCCAAATTTCGAGCTTCCTCAAGCCGGTGCATCGGAACCACCTTCTGTCCACCTTCTGTAGGTTCATGGGCGCGAGAGAAAGCTCCCAAAGGCCGTCCGGAAATCCCTTCATAGGATACTGGCTCCTGGATTCGATCCTCAGATTCACAGGCTTTGTCGGATTCGCGCCCGATTTCATCATCGATGGCGGAACGGCCGACTTCGGCTGCGACTTTCGACCCAGAAGGATGTCGCGGATGGACTCCATCAGGTCGTGGAGCTGCTTCGGATTCGCCTGTAAGGAGAAGAGTCAAGAATTCAGCAGAGCCGGGACTTACCTGGTTGATAAACAGAGAGAGGTTCTTCTTGAAGGTTATCGTCGCCCTTCCGATCTTCACGTGAGACGTAAACAGCTCGGTTACGGTATCGGAGTTGATCTATAGGCATCGTTTACGTGCATAGGGACAGCATGGGACAGGCTCACATGCAGTGGAGGCACAGTCTTGGTCTTCTGAGAAGGCGCCTTGATGATGAGAGAGTGGGCAGGCTTCCCATCGGGATTCCTTCGCTGAACGAGAGTGACCGTAGCCTTGTAGGGTCGGTCGACTTTTCTCGTGTTAGAACATGACAGAGGCTGCAGATTCACCAAACACGTGAGATGCATACTATCTGGAACGCAGTGATTACGGTAGTTGGTAGGAGCAAACACGGCTCGAAAGTACGATAACTCTTGATCCCACGGTGCCCCCTAGCGAGGGTGATCTCGAAACAACGAGCATAGCCTACTGCCAATACGCTCTCCCTGTAAATGTGACCTTCACAAGGTGAAGACAAGTAGTGGATGGAGTTTCACCAAATCAAAGTCGATTATTCCATACAGAACGGCGCAATTTCAATCGATCAATTGTTCGAAGAAGCACAAGTCCGCAGATCAACTAATACGGACGCCAAAGTTAAGAAGACGGCTTCCTTGAGTCTTCCAGGCGACGATAACCTTCTGAAGATAGCAGAAGTCCCCGAGGCGGGAGGACTCCAAAACCCACCGCCTTCCGCCAACAAAGGTCCTGATTGGAACTCGTTCTGTAAACATTCGATGTTCGGACTTGCTCCGAACTCCTTGCTGCTTCCGTCAGAAGATCTTCTTGACAGTTGTCGACTCCGCGATACCTTCCCATCTGTAAACTTATAGACCGTGTTTTCCAGAAAGCGTCGATTTCGAGGATGTTGAGACGCACTATCGCGTTCGTCGGTAAAAGGTAATTTTTTCGGATCTTGCCAGATGACTCCAGCAGATCCCCTGCTGTGTGGAGCCTATCTTTGGTGATGGTGTTCCTCCTTCCCAGTCTTCTGAGACTTCTAGACCTCTGTCTACAACCACCTGTCTCCTTCTGCGAATATTCCCGTCTAACTGTCTCGTTTCAGTCTCGGAGACATCCAAACACGAGCACTATCGACGTCCACGACGCTCGGACAAGACGCCGGGATCCTCGCGCAGTTCTTCGACGACGAGGCGAACTTCGGAGTGTCCGAGCTGCGCACGAAGAAGCGGCCCGGTCGCCCGTGGAGCAAAGATGAGCTGCGACTAAAGAGCGCAGAAGATCTGCACAAGCTATGGTACGTTTTGGCCGGATTGTTATCAAGTGCTGCTGTTCTCCATCCTTTCTAGGTATGTCCTCCTGAAAGAGCGAAACATGCTGTTGACGATGCGCGAAGCGTGTGTTTCGAATGCTCGCTACATGCCGAACCCGGAGCGCATCGACAAAGTTCAAGAGGTTTCTCCGTTCTTCTGACGCTTCTTTATCGCTTCCTTTCCAGAGCATGAACAACCTGGAAGACGTCGTTCACGAAAGAAACAACGCCTTCTTGGAACTGGAGACCGGACAGGGCGCCGACCCTCCGATGCGCACCGTCACCAGCTTCATGGGATTCACTTACAAGTAGGCCTTCGATGGGTATCAAGAGGAAGTAAGGGACCTTCTTCTAGGAAACAAGCTCGTGAGCACGTTTTGCCCGCCGAGGTCACTGGTGAGAAGGAGTACGAGCAACCCTACCTCGACGACGACGCGTATATGATGCAGAAGCTGTGGAACGAGAAGGAGTACTGGAAGAACAAGGAACGCGCTTCGCATCGCGCTTTGAAGCATAAACTAACGGATAGCGACAAGAGGTTCCGAAGGTCGCTAAGACGTACCTTCAACTCCTTAGAACAGCAGTGAATGCGAGAGGATGCCTAGCTTTGTTGATTTGTTAGTGTTATAATGAAAATGCTCCTTGATTTTGCATGTCCTTGACGAGACAGATGAATAGGCGACTATCCGGAAGGCGCCCTACATCCTTGCATACTGGCGCTGGTGGGAGGAACCAGAATCACTTGAGAGCCTCCATCCGAAGAGAGCCAGAAGCCGCCCAAGGAGACGGCCAAAGTAACTCAAGACACAAAACCAAAAGAAACATGTGTTATTTACAACTAAAACATTCTATAAACTAGTAACAATGGGTTATTGAACACTTTCCGGAAACTATTCAGCAGTCACTTCATCAACGGAACGCAGGTCATCCAGCTCGGCGGCACTGGCTTTGGCTTGAACCGGTTCTTTCTTCAAACACTCGAGCTTCGAATCAGTCACAGAGTCGATGAGCTCCTCGGCCTCATCAGCTGATGAAAGATCATCCATGTCAATCACGAGAACGGCCTTGCTAGAGACGTTCTTCGTGGGAGCTGCAGCGGGCGAAGGCTTCTTTCCGTCTCCGGATTCATCGACGGATGCCAGTTCCTCACTTTTCCCCTTCTTGGGATTTTCCAGTGACATGTTCTTCAACGCGTCCACCACGTCGTGGCTCTTCACGTTCTTCGGATGAGCCTTCGCGCCCTTACGAGCCTTGACGTCCTTGGCGTGAGTCTTGGTATCCTTGGAGTGAGGCTTGGCATCCTTAGGCTGATGCTTTGCGTCCTTAGGGTGGTGCTTCGCGTCCTTGGGATGGTGCTTCGCGTCCTTAGGATGGTGCTTCACGTCTTTAGCTTCAGGCGTCACTTCATTCGCTTGAGCCGTGTCTTCCTTAGTTTGAGGCGTGGCTTCCTCAGACTGGGGCGTGGCTTCCTTAGCCGGAGGCGTGGCTTCTTCAGCTTCAGGCGTGGCTTCTTCAGCTTCAGGCGTGGCCTCTTCAGCTTCAGGCGTGGCCTCTTCAGCTTCAGGTGTGGCCTCTTCAGCTTCAGGTGTGGCCTCTTCAGCTTCAGGTGTGACCTCCACAGGCTGCGGCGTAGGTTCCTCAGGCTTCGGCATGGGTTCCTCAGCTTGCGGCTCGGCTTCCACAGGCTTCGGCGTGGGTTCCTTAGCTTGCGGCTTGGCTTCCTCAGGCTTCGGCATGGGTTCCTCGGCTTGAGGCGTGGCATCCTTGGGCTGCGGTTCCGCGTCCATGGTTTGAAGGTTTGCGCCATCAGCTTCAGACTTCGCATTCTCAGGCTGTGGAGGCTTCCTCTCCCGTTTGCGTTGCTTCTTCAGCGTCACCTTCTTCACAGGCGCCTCTTCCTTGTCCGCGATATGCTCGCTGTCCATGTCGTCGGAATGGTTGCGTTCAGCGACCATCTTCCGGAAGCGGTAAAACTGGAACATGAAGTGAGGTGATCCGCGAACGTCTGCTCCACCAGGGCCGGAAACTGCCGCCGCTTGTGGACCTTTGTTCCCCTTGACGATGTCGAACATCACTTCTTCTCCATCTCGCAGCGTGCGCAGATACGTCTTGACCATACGTGACTTGTCGATCGCGCTCTGAAAACAAACTGGATTAGACAATGTCTACGAGACGCTATTGCAAATCAGTCATGTCTACGAGACACTATTGCAAATCAGTCATGTCTACGAGACGCTATTGCAAATCAGTCTGCACTCTAGACTCATTCTAGTCTAGGATCACAGTGAACCTCGGTCAGTTCTAATTAGTTGTTATCAAAACTCTACCAACCTGATGAACAAAAACGTCGCTTCCTCCATCAGCGCGCTCGATGAATCCGTAACGGCGGCGCAGCGAATACCACTTCACGTGGCCAGCGATTCCTCGCTCCAGAACATCGGCGGCACTGGCGTACATAGCTTCAGACATTTCTGAGTTCTGAAAATGCGAGACAAAATTAATGACGCCCAAGAACGGAAATATAAATGCAAAGGCATCCTCGAGCGGCAGCAGCTCCTTGACGAGGGTCAAGCGAGTGGGAGGACGCACCAACCAACCTCTCGCTCGCAGGTTCAAACATGGTGCTGCGGGCTAATCGCTGTGGGAACTAGAAGCAAAACGAAACTGCTCAAGTGGCAAAGCAGTTCAGCGATTGTTGGCGAACCGACTCCGTCGCCATACGAAAGGCTCGTTCCATCGATAGCGGCAAATACGGCGATCGGTTAAGAACATGTGTGCTCCGGTTATCACTGTTTGTAAATGGCCGTGATCAGTGGCCATGGAAGCAGTTTTAGTGAGTCATGCTTTACGCCAAGAGAGATTTATTAGCAGCTTCGGACATGTATCAACACAGATTGCGCCATGTGCTCAGCAACAGGTCTCCTTATCCTTGCGCCGCTCCTTGCCCACCTTATCGGCCCTTCGGCTGGCAAACCACTCCTCGACGCCACGGAGGGGCAGGTTCAGTTGCGTGGTGATCTCTCGCATCATTTCGTTCGATGGGTTCGTCTCCTTATCATAGCACTGCTGCAGGAATTCGTGTCTTATCGGATCGTAATTTCCCATCTCGGGGTTGAAGCCGCAGTTGCCTGACCGACCTGAACAATAGTACGTTAGATTGAGAACCACGCTGACAGCACACTCACTTTCATACCCCTCATCCGGGCTTTTGGATGGCGGTTCTTCGGTTATGGGGCTCAGGGCAACTCTGAAAGGTCCCTCTTCGGCAAATTCAGTCGGTTTTCCGGGTTTCATCACAGTGTAGTCAACGGATCGGCCTGAAAGAAGGTCCAGTAACCCTCGACATAGGATGGAAGTCTTACTCTTCCTAAGAAGGACTCCTTGCCGGCTCTCAAGGTTCTTCGTGGACGAATCGGTGCGGAGATGGGTCAGCTGCATTTTAGAGGATTGGCCATGGACAGGAGTGGATTCTGACTTCTCAATTCCCAGGGACCACCCACGAAGAATGGGTTTCTTCGTCGAACACCGCAGTCGATAACGTTCCCCATTGATACAACGCACAGTACGGGCCCTCGCTTCGGTGATGGGCAAGAAGGTACCCAGATCGCGGTAATACCTGCTCACGTCGATCCAAATCCGTGGATATCCAACCGGCTGCATGACAACTTGGATGGCCGCGTCCAGCGTCGTTGACGGCGGAAAGCGCTGCGCCACCTTCCAGGACTCTCGATGTTCGGGAAACTCCACGATGAAGAGAGCCTTCTTCATGGACGTCGTGCGAATGAGCTTCTTGTCGTGGTCCATCCTTAAACACGTGGTTGGAAACGCGGCGAAGGAAACTTACTTGGAAGGTCAGTGTGGAGCAACCGGCTGCAGCTCACGGTCAGTCGAAAAGTGCAAACGCGATTTCACAGGGCTGTAGACGGAACGTCTAAACCTGCAAAGGTCAAGATTGCAAGAAGGAGCACACGGAAGCGCGATCATACAAAGGAGTTCGCATCAGAGCTCTGCTAATCACGGATCCGAAACCTTTTCTCTTCAACTTTTTCTTTTTTTTCTGTATCCCTTTTTTCTGTTCCCTGTTCAGCTACCGCAGCTCTGTGTGGTCTAACAAAAAACAGCATTACAACAAAAGAAAAAGTTGAAGAAACAAGGCTTCGGATCCGTGATTAGCGCAGCTCTGGTTCGGATTCGAACCTTCCTCTCGGGCGTTTGTCGCGCGAAACCGCGGCTACAGTAGTCGCTTCCGGACGTCAGCCTCGCGTGTTTCTTTCACACGTTCACACGCGTTGAAAATTTATCCCGATGCGAAGCTAACGAACTAACGGCCACGGTAACTCGCGTAGGATTTACAAGTAGCATGGTTCCGAGGAAATCCAAAAAAGTACGAAGGTTTCACATACTCGGAAGGACACGCCGTTGAATAAAGCGAACGTTTTGGGGAAGCGAGAACTTCTGGATGTGTCCGGTCGGCTCAGGCATTGGCTACGCTGTCCTCAGTTAAGACATGGAAGGATATATGGATCGGATAACTCGAAACGACACACAGTATGTATCTTACCACGTAAAATCACGATCCGGTGACATCTTCGCGTCCGTGAATCTTCATTTGGTGTGAGACATAAGTGGAACTTGAAGGACGACTGTTCCCTGCTGTAGTTAGAGAAGTGGCGGGAAGTTAAGGTGACTCATGGCTCCACCGGGCCTCGTGCTTCCTCTGTGCCTGACGCTCAATCCTTCGAGGCTTCGCTGTCTTGTCCGTGGAGGCCCGTCACGTCATGTTTACTTAGAATTTCTGTGTTCTCCTTGAGCATATCCCAAAATGGAAACCGAAAAGACCCAAGACCCGGATCTTTTCGGTTGCCATTGGTCCCCTCAAAAGATGTTCCCTTTCCGTCCACTATCTACTGACGGATTGTCTTCGTCACCTCCTCCAGAGCCATCCGAGAATTGTAACATGGATCCCCAGGGGTTGGCGTCTTGTGGATTTAGTCATTTGGCACTCTTCCGGCCGTTTTATGCTGGGATAATTACTTCCAAGGGTGTCGACTGGAATACACGACGCGTACTCCGTTGCCAGGAAGTTCCCGGAATAGTAGAATGCGCAAAAATTATGCACGGCTCCTGAATTCATGAGTCCAGAATGTGCAGCCTGTCGTGCATTGAATTTTTATGAGGTCATCTTTTTCCCAGAAAACAGGGTCCTGTTCTGCAACCGATTTTACGCTTAAGTGGGGACAAACTGCCTTTGACTAAGATGACTCCTTAATCTTGTGTGAACTCTACTTCAGAGAAGGAAAGAAAGGCTCTATTCCCAAAGTGCTAATTACATTTTCAGGCTCGGCCTACACTACAATCTACACTACATACTACAGCAACCTCTGCAAAGCTGGTCACAGGCCGGATATAGCCGTTGTTTATAAGTGTGCGCGTGTGCCTACTTGCGAAAGCGCTGACCCATGTGAGCAACGCACTTCGACTACGAATGTCAAAGGCGTTCACGCGGAAAAGCCCCTGGCCGCGTATGCCGGGAACTGCTAACGAAATCCGATAAGTTGTTGCAGCCTTGGAATCCGTTCTTATCGCGATCCCTTCCCCCACTCGCTCATATCCATCTCTTTGCATGTCCCATTTGTGCCTTGTCCTTCTTCTTCTCTTCACTGAGGTAAACATGGGTCAAGTCCTTCGCAGACGTTGGTTTCAGATATGCAGCGCCGATCACTGTGTGAGCAGCGAAGTCGTAGAAGTCGAAGATGAGAATCTGGATGCGGACCTCCAAAAGATAGAAGTTAGATGCACCGACACGAAGAAGGTCATCAGCACCTACTACATGGACAAAGAAGGGCCCTCGATGCAGAGCGGGAAGCGGGTCGATAGGCCCAAGAAGCGATCGGCTTGCGTGATGAGAGGACACAGTCCTTCTCACAGGCGAAGAAGTCACCGCGATGATCTGTAACACTAGTGAGATAAATCTACTGACAATTCGCTGTGTTGCATATGTTGTCCACCACATCAGCTCCCAGGTCCTCGGTAGTATAGTGGTGAGTATCCGCGCCTGTCACGTGCGAGACCCGGGTTCGATTCCCGGCCGGGGAGTTACTTTTTTCATGCGGATCTTCTTTGCTTCACTACAATAATCGCGTGCCACGGTGTGTCAGGCTTTCAGCAGACCCGACGTGTTGCTTTTGGTCGCTAAGGAGTTGTCATGGAGAGGAGATGTGCCTCACAAACGCTTCCTGAGACGTTTCATTCCATATTTCACGGAATGGCTCCCTCGACTGCCACTGCACTCGCTCTACTCGTCGCCTTCATCGTCGCTTCTGAGGTGTGAGAACTCAGTCTCTTTCCTACCGTATCTCTTAGGCTAAGAAACTCCCAGATATCGTTTACTGCGCCAACGCCAATATCTCCGGTACTAAAGGAAACCATGTGGAGTTCGAATTAGATCCTGAAGTCTCGGCGAAATTGAATGACTTCTTCGATGGAAAGGCTCAATCTCCAAAGAGAGTTTCCACCGAGCGACCATTCAACCCCAACCTTGCTGTTCCACAAAAACCGTCCGGATTTGTCAAGAAATCCCCAAGGGGCTCACCGGATGTCCTCCAATAGCTTCGAATCGGAATTCTTATCCATGGGCCACAGTTTCATTTGCTAGTTGACCATATATTAATACACATAACTCTCACATATCATGTGGCTTCCTGTTCATATTATTCCTTATTTACGCGACACTTTTGCGATAAACTTCGATGTTCGGTGTGTTGTTAGGTCGGTTAGCTGAAGAACGTCCAATGCTTTCATTCTGTTCGATCCAGTCAGCGATTCCATGGGCGTACGCATATCCATCAGTTGCTTCGTCGGCCATCGGCTCATACCCGGAACTCTAAAATACAAAATGAACCGAGTTACTCATTATACAGCTGAGTTTTTTTCACAAGGCTCCTTAACAAGAGGTTGAACAGCGGGCCTGCATGACATACACCAGCAGAAACCTATTCGGTCCCGTGAGGCATATTATTCATTAAAGACGTGTCAATCAACTCACCGTTTCGAAGAGGAAGGAGGCGATCAATTCGACGACGCAGAAAATGACAACCATTACTGATGCATAGAAGGCGCTGTCGTAGATGCCAATAACGATTTCCAAGGAGCTTCTCAGATACACAAGCCCTGAAATCCATTTTCCTGGAAATAGTCTCGAAAAAATCGCTTACCGCCAACCACAGCAGCCCAGGTGACCGCGTTAGAGACCAAGTAAATACGGTAACACTTCTCGTTCCAAGTGCGATCAGCACTAACAATCCGATAAGTGGCCACGATGATGAACACAAGTCCAACAACGGATAAGACAGCGGGAATTGCCAGCGATTTGGGAGTCCAAAAGGAACCGTGTGGACAGAAGCGATCATACCATGGAAGGACGGCAATCGTGAGGTGGACGACGGTTTCCGATTGTGGGAACAGCTCGCTGGAAAGGTTTGTGCTGTTGGCCTGTGACACGAATTCATCGACGACGATCTCAGCAGGTAGGACGAAGATGTACATGAGTACAGCGACGGCGAGCATGAACTGCATCCATTTTATTGCGAACAGGGCTACTAATCCAGGGGGCATTCGACCTAAAGTAGCGTTTATCGACAAATTAAAAACCGAACCTATGGCCTCAGACTCGTTCATATAAAATTGAACAAATTAGGCCAATGTTTGGCTCCCGAACACCGCTTATGACGAAACCCCTCAGACAGTCCACAAAAAATGAGAGATAATAAAGCTGCAACTTACGTGACTTGGGGGTTCCAAACACCATCTTTTCGATTGATTTCGTATGGCTTCCACCGGCAGAAGCCAACCTATCGACGATGTGCTGAGAAGCCGACTGACGAGGTCGAAGGAAAGGAATAGACGTCTGCCCCAAGCACAACGAGACAGAGTGCCACTGTCTATCGCGGTCCTGCAACGCAATGCCTGATAAATGTGAAACTAGTGGCGATTTCTTTGGCTCGCTCGCCCAGTGTCGGGCTTGCCCGGGTTTATGTTTCCTGGTTGTTTTGTGTGAATTGTCGCTTTTTTGTATAGCTATTTGCCGAGAAAACATAAGCCAGCAATTTCAGGTCTATTCACTGGTTTTGGACTTCACAGCACGATGGTAAGTTGTTCTTTCTTTTGGAAATCGAAAAAAGTCCATATTTGCGGAATACTCATCAATTCCGTAATGTGTGACAGCAGCAAGCTTCTCATAGTTTTGTTGGCTACCTAAGCTTTGCCCAGAAAACAT
Source organism: Steinernema glaseri (assembly GCA_000757755.1). NCBI lineage: Eukaryota > Metazoa > Nematoda > Chromadorea > Rhabditida > Steinernematidae > Steinernema > Steinernema glaseri. Next base: position 49,433 of record KN170602.1, read on the forward strand.
TCTCCTTCGCGGAAAGCGTCGAAGAAGACAGGAGACATCTTCTCAGGCTCTCATCTTACCCCGTTGCTTTCAGGGTCGCTTCCGAAACGCACAAAAGTTCAGCAAGAAGCACTTCAAGATTATCAAGCCGACAGACACCAGACTGTAAGTTCTCCGCTATTTCCATCGTGCATGCGAAGAATGTGTTCAGAAAGCCAGAAGAACGTGTAGTCAGAGAGAAGAAGGAGGACGAGCAGGTGATCAAGAAGAATGAAGCGTAAGTCATTGCCTTGCTCTCTATGCCTTCTAAAATAACAAATTCCAGTCCTCAGATATCGTCTGCAATGTTCCTGAAGTACAACAACCAGCTGGGACCTCCATTCCACGTTCTGCTCGACACCAATTTCGTCAACCATTCCATCAAGAACAAAGTCGATATGATGACTGGATTCATGGACTGCCTCTACGCGAAAGGTTCGTCTTGATCTTATTGTGATCTCGCTATCAATGACCTTCAACTTCAGTGATACCATATGTGACGGATTGTGTTGTCGGTGAATTGGAAAAGATGGGTCGCAAGTTCAAGATTGCGCTGAAACTTATTCGGGACAACCGTATCCAGAGGTTATCTTGCGATCACAAAGGAACCTACGCTGACGACTGCCTTACCCAGCGAGTTACTCAGGTATGGTCAATGTGTCTGAGACTACAAAATTCTTGTGTCTGAGACGGTAGTTCTGTCTCCTACAAATGTTTTTGTCTAAGGACGTTCGCGTGGATGTTCTACTCGTCTAGATGACAGTCTACCGTATGCTGTCTCTGTCTCAGCTACTGTCGCTGTACGAGGTCCAACTGTTTTCTGTTTTCAGCATAAATGCTACATCGTGGCGACAAACGATAAGGAGCTGAAAAATCGAATCCGCAAGATCCCCGGTGTACCCATCCTCTACGTGAAGAACCATCGTTACTCGATCGAAAGAATGCCCGACGCGTACGGAGCACCGAAACTGTAACCAGCCCGTTGGCTTTGCTGTCCCCATCTTCGTTGTTTTTGTTGTTGTTACGTTTCTCAGCCACTCATGTGTTTTGTTTCTTGTTGATAGATGGATGGTATGCTCTCGGATCGAATGTCTTTACCGAGCTCTTTTCAGTAGTTCGTGAGAGGAGACGTTATAGGGATAGAAGATCCTCCGGTACTAGCACACAAGTCAACCGCTTGGGAATTGAAGTCCTTGGAAACACAGTTTTTATCAAATAATCAGCTACAAGTATCTTCTCGGCCGTCACCAAAACTTCATATATGTACAAGGAGTGACTTCTATGCATAGAGTCCCAGATGGTAGACTTTGGTGGCAAGGAAAGAATGGAGGATGAAGACGACGGGCTTCGGCGACCCCAGAAGGTCCATCTCCTGCTCCCCGGCGGGGGGACCGAAATCGATCCACAGGAACTGCTGGCCGTCATCGCCCGTGGCACGGATCACTTCGAACGGGTACTGCCACAGAATCTGCCGCGTCTGCTGACTCACGAGCGAGATGCCCTTGTCCAGCTGGAAGATCAGTTCACATTGCTGGTTCTGCCACACGCATGCTGAAACAGACGACTTGAGTCTCTAGACTGTCTCTGTCTACTCACGCGCTGAGATCTGTTGGGTCTCGGTGCAGGCCTCGTAGGTGCAGTGCACGATGCTCTTGACCCAGGCGGCCAGCTCTCTGTGGGTCTCTACGCGGAACAGATGCGAGCGGATTCCCTGTTGGGTGCCCGTCCGCGTCGTGAAGCTGATGATGTCGGAGAGTCCGCTGATGACCGGACACGTCCTGGCGGTGGTTTGGACGACGCGAGTGGCGATGAGGGGCCGCGTGATCTTCGGGTTCGCCCACTCGGACTTGATGAGGGGCACGGCGTCGTAGAAGAGGAGATCGTTCATGGTGAGCGCGGCGAAGACCGGCTTCCACACCAGCACGCCGTGCTGGACGCTCTGCTCCGCCAGCCAGCCCATCCTCCGCACTTGAGGGTTCTGGCCCAGCATCAGGTTCACCTGAGAAGGATTGGAGGTTTGGTCGCTCAAGGAGGGGCTCCAGTGATATCCCTCGCAGAGGCCTGCTTCTGACCCTCTGTTCTAGCACCCCTCATGCATGCTTACCTGAGCCAGGGCCTGGGTGAGTAGTGTGTCGGCGCACGCGTGGATGTTCTCGAACCAGATGTCCGCCTCGACGGAGTTCATTCCACGGAAGGTGAGCACGTAGCGCGCGCTGGGCGAGCGGATCTCGAAGGTCCGATTCTCGATGTCCTCCATCTCGAGGCTCGTGCGCGTGACGCACGCGAGTTTCAAGCCGATGCTACGGGCGGTGCCGTCCTTCTGATAGATCCCGTCCTCGTCCCACTGGATCCGCCCAAAGATGCTGTCCTTGGACATGTAGATGTCCTTCATGTACCGCACTGAAAATGGAACTTAGAGAACAGAGAAGCAGCTGGATCTTTAGGGCTTCTTTGATCTCCACCCACGTGGGTTACGGTAACATTTTCATCCCTTGCTCACCTTGGAGATCCACAATCCTGCCCGCCTTCTTGAGCGCCCTCACCGCCTCGTCGTGGCTCGCGTCGATCAGATTCTCTCCGTTCACCGCCAAGATGGCGTCGCCGACGAAGAGTTGTCCCGTTTGGTCGGCGGCCATGTTCTTGAAGATTTTGCTGAAGACTCCATGTTTCGCGGCGAACCTTCCCCGGCGTACCTAATCAGGATGGGCATGTTGTTGTCCCTGCCGCCCTTGATGCTGATGCCCAGGCCAGAGCCGTCGTTCTTGACCACACGCACCGTCCGCTTCTCCGTGCTGCCCCACTCGTCGCCGCCGGGGCCCTCGTCCCCTGGAGCGAGCGTGAGCGCCGTCTCGTCGAGCGTCGCGTTGAATCGGTGCCATTCGCCCTCCAGAAGCACCTCCAGCTGGGAGCTGCGCAGCGCGGCCATTGCATTCTGGAACAGAGGTTTGTTCTCGGGGGCTAGATGGGGCCGGAGGATGGCCGAAGACTGAGAAGGGAGCCAATGAGGAGGCGTTCCGCGACGAACAGAGATTATGGGAGATTAGAGAGATTCTTTTGGAGAAATGACTCTAAGGCGGGGCAAATGTGGCACGAAATAGATTCTGGAACGTGTGAACTTTGATCAGACCATTAAGGTGTCACAGGCAAAGCCCAAAGAAGTAGGAAGTAAGCGATTTTCAAGGATGCTAAAGAGCACTGATGAGTGCAGGCATCTGTGATGAACCCGTAGTGTTGCGAAGACTTTTAAGCTGACTTAAAGCCCAACTCTGTCTTATCCCAGCCTGATCAAGTAGCGCCTTGAATCAACTAGCATCTAGAAATCGCTACGTCAATTGTCCAAAAATTCTAAAGTGTTCAATTTGGAAAGCTCCACCGCAGAGCGCAATCCAAATTGTGTGTTTGCTTCCTTGTTTTGTCCTGGCGAAAATCGCTCCTTAGGACTCTGAATTATTGAAGCGCCTGCACCATTTACAATGGCGGAACGCACATAATTACGCTCTGGCGGACGCATTAAACTTTTATGCAAAATCGAACGCCAACGTTCTAAAGGCGGTCGGGACCCTTTTCTCCGAAGGCAAGACAGATCACTTAAGAACAGTCCATGCCAAAAGGAGGATTATAGGGTCAGTTCTAAGCTTCCCGAAGCCGTTTGAGAGCAGTCCCCCTCAACAACACCGCTTAAATGAGTCCGGAAGAGTGGAGCCGTCAAAACAACGGCTTGCCGGAGGGTTATGACGGGCGGCGGCCAAGAAGGGAACGCACAAATCGTGGATGTCCAATGAATGCATGAGGCTTAATGCGACGGCGGCGGAACCGAGGAGAGTTATGGCTTTGGGAATGACCCTCTTGAAGTGGCGTGGTGGTAAACAAGCCAATGAAATTTGAAGCCTATGGTTTGCGAAGATGAACCTCTGATGTTTCCAGAATCTGTGAGGGTGTTGTTTCCTGGTAAACTCTTGTATTTACGACCACTACAAAATATTGCAGTCTCATTTTAGTATGGGGCTGAAATATTTAAGAAATAGGTAGGAAAAGGCACGGGTAATAAATAGAGCTCCTTAAACGTTCCAAACAAATTATAAATTCAGCATATGTTTGTTGTTGCGCTGAATCGGCCCAAAGTACAGCACGGAGTACAGAAACCAAAGTACAGAAGAGCAAGATGGTTCAATGGAACATTTTAAAGAAGTGATTCGGTCTTCTGGGACGTGAATTTAATCTGTGTTATCAGGATTCTTTCCAAGGATACCCTTATAGAGCCAATGGTCAAAAGTTCCATTCTATTTTGGAAGCTCTTCGGCTGTTCATCTCCTCAAAACACTTAAGCCATTTTTACAAAAAGGACACCCATGAGAGATATGTATACGGTCACTCCTTTCGGACCCCGGTCTCGTAGACCGGTTCCGTCTAGACTCACGAGACACAGACAGAGACACGACTTGTCTGCGATCACTCGAGGGATAAACGAGGATCTCGCCGCGAGATCAATACGCGCCTCCCGACTGTCCAATTAGCCCACAGCAGGGGACGTGACCTGCTTGGCGGCCCCTAGGGACGCCTCTGGCGCGCGTCACGTCCGTCGCCTCTCCCTTGGGCGGGAATTGGGCCTGGCCGCCACAACAACTGCGAACTTCGCGTTACAAAAACCGACGGGTTGTAGGAGGCGGAAGACGCGCCGCCGCTGCCGAAGGCGCTTAGGGAAAGCGCGCGCGCTCTATCGAGGACGTCGATCGAACGCGACGGCGGCGTTGCCGGGCCACACGGGCGGAGGAGGCGCCGGCCGTCGTGAAATTAATATCTCCGGACGGGCCAGGAGATGGACGCCGCGACGCGGACGCGCTTAGGGCTGTGCCGCGAGCGAGATAATATGCAATTAGGGACGGGAAGTCGGCGGGGAGGGAAGGAGTTTGCCTGAAAACAGCGGATGTATCTTGTTCATAGGGATGCCACGTTGAGGGATACGGTAGGAGTTGCAAGTTTCTAGTCACTTGGAGGTAAATCTCGTCGATTCTTGACTGTTGTAGGGCTTTGAGTAATCCCGTGGGTGGGATAAGGGTGGAGAAGAAACGAAGAAGACTTATTTGAATCAATGAGGAGGCGTTTAGGTCGTTCCTTTATCGGCCCATTCGAACTCTTCTTCCGTCTATCCACAAAAAAGTAAACGGGGCGGAAGAGACGTCGTTTAGAGGAGAGTTTGTAGGGGAACGCTGTGGAGGTTCAGAAATAAGAACTTTGATTGGATTTGGATTGACTCGCAGCTGGAAGCCAATTTTCGCCGAACTTGCAGGAAATTGCCGAGACATGCTGGATTTAGGGATGGATTCTGTGGAGTCCTATGTGTACCTCTGTTCCATGGAGGTACACGTAGGACGCTACGGTCGCTATATACCGTATACAGCTTTACAACCTGTTTCTCAGTAGCCCAAAAAATGGATAAGCGGACGATCTTGCCTTAAGGGGTTGTGCTTATGGTTGCAAGGTAGGATTCTACTTGACATAAAATGCCAAACCTATTAGAATGCAATGAACATGAACATAAAGGGAAAAAAAGTAACTCCCCGGCCGGGAATCGAACCCGGGTCTC
>AZBX01022881.1:0-14658 GCA_000757755.1 Steinernema glaseri
CTGCGTCTTCAAACACAACCCCCGCGGGAACTCGAAGGCCGGTGAGAACATCTACTCCTGGCCTGGACCGGTTAAGGATGACTGTGAGTTTCTTCTTGAGTGTAAAGCGTTGATGTCGATGTATTCTTCAGCTCCTATCTTCAAGGCTATGGACTCGTGGTGGAGCGAGCTTGCCCTGAAAGGAGTGGCCCGCGTCAGCCCCAACTTCAGATTCACCAACGCGCTCTCCGCCACCGGCGTCGGCCACTACACCCAGATGGCCTGGGCCAGGACCACCAAGATCGGCTGTGGCCACGCACGCTGTCCTAAGATGAACTTTATCGTGTGCAACTACCGCGAGGGGTAAGAGCCTCTCTCTTTTTAGAACCTTATCCTTCTTTAGGGGAAATATGTTCCAATCGCAGATCTACGAGTTTGGCAGTCCCTGCAAGCGCAACTCTGACTGCACCACCTACCCCAACTCGCGCTGCAGCGTTGCGGAGGGTCTCTGCATCAAGGGCTAAGGACGCCTCAACAAATACTGTTTAATTTGTGATTTATAAAATGTGCCTATAAAATATATTTATCAAAATGTCGTAATCCCTTTAAGTCCTCTAGGAACACCAATATCATTTGCGTTCTTCTAAGGATTCTCTCTATTCCTAGAGGCTGAGACAGAGAAGGGGAGAATCATATGTATCTTCCTTGCAGAAGTGCAGACGTCTGAACCTTAGACTTCATTTGCCCGTCGCTCACTTCCATGTGGATTCTCTGTTAAGTCTCAGAGCGGTCGACCCATCCGCTGTAGCTCTGCTGCTACGTAGGGTGCCGTTAACGATGTGTTCCTGCTCTTCCCGCTCCGCTTGGGTATGTTCCCTCATTCCCTTTTCTGTTTAGTCCTTCTTCTTCCTATCTGTTTTCGTTTGTAATTCTCGCCTCCTTCCCCGTTTTTACCCTCCATTGCAGTGTGCGCTCTTCGCAATCGCCTCCATATCGGGACTTCTGGAGTTCATATGGCTAATCATGCACTTGTGCGTTGAGACGTCACGCATCGACGGCTCCAATACGAACCTGACCGTGCTGCTCAGGAGCACGTACGTTCCCGTCGTCCACTACTTCTTCATCGCCTCTATTATCGCTCTGTACTGTGCCGTATGCCTCAGGATACCCGCCCTGATTGGTCCCTACATCATGGGCGCTGTAAGTGAAGCAACCGTGTGCTCTGAAGGTCTTTAACGTTTAGTTGGCATTAGTCATGGCCGGGTTTGTCAAGGCAGTTGTGCTCGTGTGGCTTATGGGGAGCGAATATCCAGCTATGGTGATCTATGCTAAGATTACCGACAACATCCATCCTTACATGGCTCAGGAAATGTGGGACAAAGCTGTCACCGATGGGTATACCGACGATCCATCAGCTGGAGGCACACGTAAGCTTCTTCTGAGCCATAATTTACTTATTTTCTATTGCTTTCAGTGCACGGTATTCTTTCTTTCGCCGTCTTCTGGAACCTATTCAAGTTCTTTCTTTACGCCACCTTCGCCACTGCCGCCATCTCGTCCATGAATTCTGTAAGCAAGGACACGAAGGCTAAACCGTTAGCCGCGCAGCAGGCCGTCCCGTCGACTCATTCTGCCCAATCGCAGAGCATTCCCACTGCGCCAAGTCTTGGGACTCTGAGAAGTCAGGATTCGGCCGACAAGAAGCCAGAGACTCCTCTATTGGGCGGCGTTAAGAAATCGGAGCCTCTGAAGCCGACTGCACCGAAGAGGAGCAACGTTTCGGAGCAATACGAACCTCTATCGTTGGAAACACCGGAGGATCCACCTCGTTAGAAGAGCCATGTGTGTGGACTTTTGTAATAAACTATCCAATGCATCAAGTGGTAGTGGAGCATCTAGAAAAAGAAGTGCGCAACATGCACAAGATATTTTGGAGCTTCAATAGTCAAGTTTAGAATGTCCCATGTGATAGTGACAATTCTCAATAAATTCGTAGAGGGAGCAGAGACCGGAATCGACAAACATTTCCTCAAAGCGTTAATTGGAACCGGATTTTGCTCGAAGAATTCGCAACTCTGCACAAGCAGCTTCTCCTTAGATCGGTTACCTTTGTTTTCGCTGCGGAAGCAAACAAAGAATTAGAAGGCGCGATGTTTGTCCACAAACATGCGACATTAAATTTTATTCCGCTAGTCTGCAAATCTGCTACCGGATTTCGGAGGAGGAGTGGAGCTCGTGGCAATGCCCAGCATGGTCCTTACCCATTAAATCACATAGAAACCCTTATCGGGGCATTGAAAGATAAACTAAAAAGTTGGGGATGTAGTACAGTAATACCCCTACAGTAATACCAATTGGTACAGCAGAACACAATGATCAGCACCACTTAAGTACTAGAGTGCTAGCAATGTTCTTCGCCCTTTACCTAAAAACACAACAGTTGCAAAGTTTGTTCACACCGTAGATCGCCGATGACGACAACGGCCCCTTTTTGTTTCGCTTTTTACTGCTCGCACCCCATCGGTGACAACCACGTGACTGTAGTTCCGCGCACTTCAACGGCGATTAATTTAATCTTTTGTTTCTTAGCGCCAGCGCCGCTCTAAGTGGGTGCTAAGGTGGTCAGCCGGTCCGCGGCCCTCTCCTCGCGCACATTCCTGTTTTCGCGCCTCTGTTTGCCGAGCAAATCCGCAAAGGCGAGAAGAGGCCCTGTCCGGCGGTATTTAAGCTCCGTCCGCGATGGACTCCTCACTCCATTGAGGCGATCCTCCTCCAGTGCCCCCTCCTTAGCAACATGCACTCCTTCACCGCGTAAGTTCCGACTTCCGCCTTCAGAGCTCTAAGCGTGTGTCCTTTTAGAATCGTTCTTCTTTCGACGCTCGCCCTGTCGCAGGCTCAACTGGCCGCCTGGCCCGCCACCAGCTACTCGCCCTACTTCGAGGCGCTGTTCGCTCGGGCGTCGAGACCCATTCTCGCCGTGCCTTCTGGACCCGGAGTTCAGGCTCCTGCGATCCCTGTGCCCGCTCCGGTGCCAGTTCCTGTGGCCGCTCCCGCACCGGTCCTCGCCGCTCCGGCTCCGGTACTGGCCGCTCCTCGCCCAGTCGTCGCCACCGCCCCGGCTCCTGTCTTCGCCGCCCCTGCTCCAGTCCCCTTCGTCCAGGCCCCACGAGTTCTGGCTGCCCCTGCGCCCTTCATGGCCCCGGCTCCGGTGTTCGCCGCTCCTCGGCCAGTTGTTGCCGCGGCCCCCGCCCCCTTCCTTGCCGCTCCGGCCCCCGTCGTCGCGCCCGCCCCGGTCTTCGCGGCTCCTGCGCCCATGGTAGCCGCCGGCCCCGTCGTGCCCGCCTATGCTCCATTCGCCCGAGCAGCTGTGCTGTACGGCTCGTCGAAGTCCAAGAACTAAGAAGAACGTCGTCGCGTGAAGAACAACGAGGATTCGCCTCCACTCACAATTTCACATAATTTATTGTGAATTTTCTGTGTATATGGGATGAAAGTGCATTTGCTCAGTCTTAAAGATCGTGGAAACATGGGAACAATCAAGCTGGGGATGGCACTGGTGATGAGGAGGTTTATACAGGGTGCGGGGTAAATACTGTCACGCGTAAAACGAGTCATATCTTTTCAAAGACCGCACGAAACAAACCGTTTTAAGCACCATTCAAAAGAGGAGAAAATTCTGCATAAGATACAATCGGGAGCATTCAAAATGGTTTCCCTCAGCTTTAATTCTTCAGCTTCCTTTTTTATTTACCCCGCACCATATATAGCGGTAGAGAGGTCGGAATTTAGTAGTCAATGCTTTATCCGCGTGGGATATGACAACCAAATTTCATCAACTACTGTATATAGCCACTACTGCCTGTGTGTCCTTCTCCGTTCGTCTTTTTCTTCGCTGTCGCTGTCGCTCATGGTTATGCACGAGCCTTAATTCTGCAAAACCTAGACAGTCCGAGCACTGTTCTTCCATGCCCCCCATTTCTCTCTATGCTAGTCTCCCGTTTGGTTGCTGCATTAGCTGTTCTCTGCACGTGTGTCGACGTCAAATCACCATCTGAATGTCGATCGAACTCCGAACCGAAGGTCGGTTACAACGATACCTTCGTGCCCTGCGATCTGCAGGGTACTCAGTCGTGCTTCCAACTGGTCATTCCGTGTGTTTTCCTAATCTTTTGCGCCCTTGACTGATGAGTTTCAGATCAACGAAGAAACGTCCCAACGCCCGAATCTATGGGTGCATGGACGACTCAAAAACGCCAAAAAAGTACTGGGCAACAAAGTTCAAGAAGGGATTCTACAAGTCAAGGTACCAGATTAGCCTCGAGGAGAAGCACTACATTGGAGCGATCAAATTATGTGCTGTGAATCGGTGTAATGAACTGGACATGGTTGTCATTGAAGTGAGTTGGATGCTTGAGATCCACCACAAAATCTCCTTTAGCCATTAAAACAGCGCACGGATCGCTTCCCACTTCGTCACGTCGAGTACCCGATACTTCTTATAATCGCCCTCGCATTCGTCAGCATCTACCCTGTCATCACAAGCTACTCCTCAAGCAAGAAGCTCCGAAGACAGGAATTCGCAGATGTTGGGAAGCCGATCGACCCACTGAAATTCCCAAATTCTACTTTTGCATCTAGTCAGGTTGGTAAACCTCGCCTTCCGTTTTACTTTACACCTGATTTTAGGATGAACTCGTTCCCGAGAAAGTTTCCGGTCGCCTGCAAACCATAGCCCAAGTCAGCGGCATCATCCACAAACTACAGTACCCCTCAACGTTTGATCAATTCAAGTCTCAGCTTCTGCGTGACAAAGAAAGGATCAGCACTCCGGTATCCATTTCCGAGGCCGTCAGGACGTTCGAGAAGGACAAGACGGGATACGTGCTGCCGCTCCGATCGCTTCCCTCAAAGCATGAGCCGCTTCTGAATCGCTTGTTGGAACACGGTCCCGGACTCTTCATGTTTAACCCTCTCGAACTGGGTCATCTATTCGACCGAGCTGCCGACATCTTCGCCGAAGAGCCGACCCTTCTGGAGGTGCCTGCCGGAGTGGTTATATATGGAGACCTCAAAGGTCAGTATCCCGACCTCCATCGCTGGTTCCACATCCACGGATACCCACCGAACAAAAGGCGTCACGTGTTCCTGGGAGGGATACTCAACACGGCTAATGACTTCTCTGTGGAGACGATAGCTTTGATCATTGCTTTAAAGGTAGTACGCGTGACTTTCGATATCAGTATGTTGGCGCGGATCCTTGTTAGTTTGCTTTCTCTCCTCATTTATGCCTTTTTCTTTGCGTAACTTTTGTCCATTTCAGGTGGCGCTGCCTCGGGATGTATTCGTTCTCCGTGGAGCTGCAGAAGCGCTCACTTTCAACGTGCGGAGGCGATTCCCCAACAAAATTTGCCGAGCGCTTGTCGCTGTCATCTCAAGAATGTGCTCCCACATGCCGCTGGCCGTCAAGATAGGAAGGAAGATTTTGGCGATGCATGGCGGTCCCAGTCCCCTCCTCCAAGACTTGGATGACATCCCGCAGATTCCTCGGCCTATTGCTGACTTTGAGAGGAAGCGCATCTCCTCCCATCTTCTCTTCTCCGACCCTTCACACGAAATCGATAGCTTCGAAGCTAAGAAACGTAGGTTTTTATATTTCTACGAAAGCATATACGATCTGCTTTAGATAGTCGTGGTGTACGATTCAGTGCAAAAGCCGTCGAGGAATCATGCGCGAAACTTGGTGTCCACTTGATCGTTCGCGCGAGAAACCCAGTGCCTGGAGGCTATTTCATGATGGCTAACAAGAAGCTTTTGTCACTGTTCTCTGCCCCAGGTTACGGTGGTTGCGTCAAAGGAGCTACGGCAATCGTGGACGAAGATATGAGGGTTACGATTGTTCGACTTGCACAGGTTGGCAATCTCAAGGCGGCGACTGTTGGAGGTTTGCTACATTGGACATAAGCCTTATGTAAAGTATGAATTTAGATTCGCTTACAACATGTGAGAGAAGCGTGGAACTCTTAACTCAAGAAGAACCAATTCAAATGCATTCTTCAACAGCAGAGACGACACCCGAGAAGAACACCGCCGAGAAGACGTTGGAGAAATAAAAAAAACTTATTACCTCCTCGGGGTTATATACTGTTTACTGGGGGTGTGGGAGATTCATAGCTGTGTATGGCAACTTCCACTCATTTCTCAAATTAGCCCTCATTTTGCACTGCTATCACTATATGCCTGCTCCGTGCAAACTACAAAAGTTGTATGTGTCCATCGATTGCACGCAGCCAGCAGTGGGTCCTTCGTCATCGTCAACTGCAGTGTGACCATGCCAGTGGACGATGACTTCTGTCGATCAAGCGGAATTATTGAAACCGCAGACGGTAAAATCCGTGGGAAAACGTATTTCCTCCCCGGACTTCCTGAAGTCAGCTGCTTTCTTGGAATTCCATATGGAAAACCGCCAGTTGGAGAGCTGAGATTTGAGGTTAGTGCATAAGTTGTGTCAGAAGACCTTTATTAAAGTTATGTATTTTAGAAGCCTGTACCAGCCGAACGATGGTCGGGCGTGCTGGAGTGCTCAAAATTTGGTCCGAGAGCTCCTCAGGCGAACTTCTTGGCCGACAACTTAAGTCAACCACCATCAAGCGAAGACTGCCTCAACCTTAACGTCTTTGTGCCCTCAAACGATGAAATGGAGATCGAAGACCGAGAATCCGGAGGTCGTCCTGTACTGGTCTTTATCCATGGAGGTGGCTTCGCCTTCCATTCTGCGTCCGACTACGGTGACAAAGGGATGTGCTCGACCATATGCAAAAAGGGTCTTATCGTGGTGACTGTCCAGTATCGACTTGGATTTTTTGGATTTTTGTCCACAGGCGATGACGCAGCGCCTGGGAACTACGGTCTGTGGGATCAAACGCTGGCGCTGAAGTGGATCCAGAAAAACATAGCGTATTTCGGAGGGAACCCGAAGAACGTTACGGTATCTGGTCAAAGTGCTGGAGGTAAGGTGATTGAACTAAAGACCTGAAATAACGAAGGAACGTTTAGGCGCTTCCAGTGACTTTTTATCTGTGTCACCGGCTTCCAGAGACCTCTTCCAGAAGGTTCTATCAATGGGCGGCAATGCTCTATGTCACTTTGCAATGGATAAGGCGGACAACGTTAGGACAGCTTGCTTGGCCTTTGCTAAAGAGATGGGATTTGTGGAAGACACGAACAGTAAGTTCTTTTGCTTTATTTACTATTTGTTCTTCTCACGTCATCTTGTGAGAACGGGGAAGACTTAAAACGCTGCAGAATTGAAGATTTTTGGGATATGTGCAGTTTCTTCATTTTCACAGTCGTAGGACCTGTTAATCATACTTACTATTTTAGTACCCCTTAACCAACAGAACAAGGATCTCGTTACATTCTTTCGCGCTCTTCCAAAAGAAGACTTGGAACTTGGGATTCTTGGAAAGCCAGGGTTTAAAATCAACCAGAAGAGACTGGAGCTAGTACCAGTTCACGACGGAGACTTCTTTCCGAAGCCACTCGACGAATTGAGGAGAGAAACGGCACCGAAGATCTGCATGATTGGCGCCACTGAATACGAGGGGATGTTCTTTGGTATATATTACCTTTTCGATCATTTTTCCACTAAAGACGATCTTTAGTAACCATGCAACGTCTGAAGTCGACTGTTAAGTATATCGACCAAGCGATAAGAAGAGGTATTGGGCTGTCGAACGAAGATGACAGCGAGGAGTTCCGAGAGATCGTACGTCGCATCAGAAGAAGATATTTGAGAGAAGACGAAGTCAACTCTCCAGCAAAGGTCGAAAAGGCCATGATTAGAGTAAATTGGAATCTCTTAGGTCCATTCTACTTAATGCTTTTCAGGTCATTGGTGATTCCCAGATCTCGTTTTCTTTGCCTCTTTATACCCAAAAGATGACTTCTGCTGGTCACGAGGTCTGGCAGTACTCCTTCGATTATGCTCGCTCCGGTCGGTTTGGATTCGGCAACCTGATGCCTTTTGAAGCCGCCACTCATTGCTCAGAACTACCGTATATCTTCGGAAAAGGACCTTTTTATCACTTTCACCCGGAGGAGGAAGATAAGATCGTCATTGAAAACTTCACTTCTTGTATCGCGAATTTCTGTCGATATGGGTATAATCAAATGGTGATGTTTGATCTAGAAATTAGATATAGGGATCCGAACGGAAGGGACAAAAGCTTGTGGAAGCCAGCACAGGTGAACAATCCCTATCGATACTTCAGCATCGATATGGTCTGCCAGATGAAGGAGGGCTACCAAGACCGAACCGCCCAGCTGTGGATTGATGGTGCGAAAGACGTCAAGCGGATAAGAAGCAGAAATTCCGCAAAGTCTCACATCTAAATTATGCAGCGAATAAACAAGCTTATGAAGAAAAACCCTTCTGGCTCATGGGACCCTTCTGGACCTCTAGATATTTGGCTGAAATGTACCCTAGGAACTTATCCCACTGAAACTCCTCTTGAAGATCGTCTATCAGGCTGGTCTCGTATGGATCTCGTATGGTCTTGAAAGATGAATATGTGAGAACGGTGGTGCTTCAATGAGTGCGATTAATTTTAAGCCAATTTTTTTCTTGAGCGCTCCTTGAAGGCTAGAATTGCGTGTTCCGGTCGCTATAGCTGATTCCTACAAGACAATAAAAGGCAGCTGAAGATAAGCATCTACCAATTTGGAGCACAAAACGAGCTGTGGAAGATCTTTGACTTCCATCCCGAACGTTGAATCTTTCACGTTAAGCACCCGTCTCATATCGATTTCGCGCGAATTTCAAATATTTGCTCGGTCAGCCGCGTTCTTTTTCCATTTCGCAACTGCTTACAGATAGAAGGCATGGAGCAACTCCAAGTTGGCGGTGCCTCTGGCAAGAAGGCGACGATCTTCGCTCTAGATTGCCGGGAGGCGATGTTTGAGCCGTTTGAGCACGAAGGCCAGCAGTCGACGCCGTTTGCTCTCGCAACCAATGTAAGTTCCTTTTCGGCGCCTATTTGTTCACCTATAGCTTATACTGTTTAGCTGATATGGAGAACAATGTCAGCCATCGCCCTCGGAGGAAACCAGAATCACTACGTGTCAGTGATCTTCTTCAATACGGTTATTCGTCTTCCATTGTTATACGGCTCTTTATCTTCTTCGTTTAGGCAAAAAAATCGAAGGAGGCAAGTGCTGTCGACAACGTGTTTAATGTCGTAGAAATGGCATTATTGACTCCGACCATTGTGAACGATTTCAAGAACAAGTACAGCAGCTATGGTTAGAAATCACCGCCTTCCGCCTATCTCATTGTTGCTACTTTTAGAGAATCTCAAGGAGCAAATCGATAGCGAGTTTGGATTTGGAACTGCAAACATTGCCGAATTGTTCTTCCGTTTCTTGAGGGACATCACCTATGGGTAACTTGAAGGAGGTAGATGAAAAAATAGAGTTTCTTCAGGGTTGGCGGCAAGCTTCAACGAAATCGCTGTGTCGTTCACCTGTTTTCGACGATGTCCGATGTCACCGATGGCTACCCGGATATTGCGCGGAAGGCGGCGGCGATCCGGAAGGATCTTCTGGGAAACGGGTGTCGCTATGCCACTTACCTGTTTGGCGCTGAGGAACCGTCGGATGAATGGAGAGAAATAGATCCGGAGATAGACGATATGGAAGAGCGTTTGTACGAGCTGCAGCTGGACGCCAAGTACGTGACGCAGGAGAGAACTCGACGGGCCATCGCTTCGTTGGATTTCCAGCTGGCTGAGGGGATGTCAATTGCCCTCGGAATGTACGTTACCTTCTTGTGCTCTTCACTCACAATTAGTATCGAAGCCTAAACTATTCAGCCCTTATATATGCACGTTTCCAGATATGGACTATACACAAAGCACGCCACTCCACAAGGGACAAAGCTGGATGCCGAAACAAACGAACCAATCGTAACAAAGACCGCCTTTATTACAAAAGAATCCGGGAAGGACGTCGCGCCTATTGAGGTAAAGATGCAACAGCCCGTTGGAGGAGTGGACGTCGCACTGAACAAGAAGGAAGTGGAACAATTCCGCCGCCTCTGCGACCCAGGACTCGTTCTACTGGGATTCAAGCCACTCAGCTCCTTCAAGTTAAGTCACTGCTTTGATGGAAGCAAGTTCGTGTTTCCTCAAGAAAAGGTACTTCAGTGCAGTTTCGAGCTAGCTACAATATGTTATTGTAGATAATCTCAGGGTCTTCGACGGTTTACAAGGCCCTCTTGGAGGAATGCCTGGAGCAGAAGAAATACGCACTTGTGCGCGCTACTGTGAGGAGGAACACAGCTCCACGCCTCGCTGCGTTGGTGCCTCGAAGAGGAAAGGAAGGCGATCCCACGATCTTCGAGGGATTCCATCTGATCGACTTGCCCTTCTCCGACGACAAACGTGACTTGACTGCCCCGATGACTAAGGAGGATATCGTCGACATTGGCCCTAGTGACAATCAGATCAACTTGGCGAAAGGTTTTATCAAAAAGCTTACTTCCTCGTACTCGGCTGACTCGTTTTCGAACCCCTGTATGTCTCCTGGCTTCTTGACTAGTTATTCTACCGTAATTTTTAGTTCTCGAGCGATTCTACAGATATATTGAGGCAAACGCTCTAGAAACAGAACTACCGGACAGTGAGGAGTTCAATTCTGATAGCGGTAGGTTCATAACCTCCAATCCTTGGCGATAAAAGCTACCTTCTAGTGCCGTGGTTCTTGAACCCTAAAACGAAGGACCGAGCCAGCATAGAATGTGATGCCTTCTGCTCGGCTCTGGGTCTTACTGGCGCAGCTCCGAAAGCGAGCAAGCGCACCGTTAGTTCTACACAAGGAGAACCTAAGAAGAAGAAGACTTGCAACACTAAAGAAGAATTCATCGAATATGCGAAGGAGCTCCACGAGCAGAAGCAGCTAGGAAGGTTAACCAGGCAGGAGTTGTTCGATGGAGCAGCGCTGATCGGAATGGTGTACAACAAGGCCATGAAGAAGGACACGTTAATCGAAAGGCTCCAACAGCATCTGCAGCTTTAATGTGTCAGGGTTCATGGCATATTAGGTGTGAATCTGTATAAATGACTTTGCCTTCCGCGTTCACCATTAATCCGATTATCCAGGAGTCTTCAATTGTTCTTTAGGCCGTATTTGCAGTGTCCTACTGCGTCGTCTCCTTAGCAGCATGGCGACTATTTATTCGACCATAGTGTGGAGTAAATTATAAGATAGATATTGAGAAAAACCTTATGACACCTCATCGATTGTTGTGCATCTCTTCCAGTCCGGCGGCATGTTGAGTTCTCTGGTGATTGCTTCCAAGAAGTGGACCATCGATCGAGCATGGGCTCTCTCCACCGCTCCCTCAAAGGTATTTGGATCCTAAAGCAAGTCAAGAATAAGATTTATAGGCATTGCAGAACACGTACCGCGCACTCTTCTCTAAAGCAACACCAGTTGTAAAGGGCCTGCGACCGTTCCATGGCCACTGGGGCTGCTTCGGCTTCTTCGATGGCTTTCAGAGCCTGCCTCCTGAAAGTGGAACGATATTATGGGTTAAGAGATGGAAGCAATTGTTACTCGAGCTCCGTGAGCTCCTCCAAGGGTAGAAGTATATCTGGATTCTTAATGACATTGAAGTGTTTCGAGTCCGAACGGAGAATATTGCTTCCGATGCCGTCGCCGAAGAAGCGCTGAAGCCTTCCATCTGGCCGGACGATGTAGGCCTCTTCAACCTCGTTTAGTTGGATCCCGCCCTGCATTAGCAATTCCAAGGAGTCCTTAATGTCTCGTGCGAAGGATCCACCGCCGTCGGGGACCCAGTAGTTCTTGACGCTCTGAACGACTAGGCCGGCGTCTTCGCTAGCATGAAGCTTGCCGCGGCTCCACATCTTGTTTCTGAAGTATTTGTGATAAGGGAGGCAAGATGAAGTCACGTGTTAAGAAATATAGAAACGACAGCACAAAGAAGAATATGGACGTCGTCCCGAAGCATGGGGAAGGAGAGTCCCACTGCTATCACATTCGATCTTGTGGAGAGGGAGAGCTCATGATTTTCGAAAAAGTAGAGAAACCCAGCAGCCCGAATACTTTAAGTCTAGACTTCACCCTTTATGGGGCCCTCAATCGCGTCGAGAGTAGAAAAGGGAGCAAAAAGAGCGATTTTTTTGCAGTTTGACGACCGTTCTGCTTCTTATCTTCTAGTTCTTTAACTTCTAAGGAAGGTATTCAAACTGTCCCCCTCGGATACCTTTCTTGTTAGGTGAAGAAGTCGTAGTTTCTCTTCTTTTTAAAGACATTTATGCACTCTGTTCTTATCTCAGCGCAAAGTAGGACAGACATTCCATAATTTATCCAAAAAACACCTGAGGGTGTCCAGGTGGTGCAGGCTTAGCAGCGAACAGTTGCGGGATAACGGCAGCAGCGGCGAGGTACTTCGTCACAGGGTTCGGAGTTGGAGGAGGGGGTTTCAGGAGCTGAGCCATGGGATTCTGTACAGGTGGATGTCCATCATTCGCAAGGATTGATTGGAAAGTAGGGTTGTAGTGCTGGCCTGACCACTAAACATGTCTTTAGTGTGGATCGTGCTTAAGAATTAGACTTACCGCAAACTGACCCTGGACTACAGTAATCACCGCGACAAGGGAGGCAAAGATAAGAGATCTGAAATGCTGATAAGACAGGAAATACGGAAGTTGACTCACTTGGGAGCCATGACAGGGCAGGACGCTGAAGACATTGGCTTTGTGTGGTGTGAACCTTATATGTTGTCGAGATAATGAAATATGACGAGCTCCTTGTCAGAAACACGTTTACCCGAAAATAAGACAAAAAACATGTCATCGCTTCCTACTCTAATGTACAATTGCTGATGGAATACACATTTTTATGAATAGATACTCAATAAAATGAGTAATAACTAGTAAAATAGATTTCTAAAGTGTATACTTGAGTATGGGGCCAAAGTACGGTGATCGTGACAAGTTTCCTCCTCACATGTTCATAAATCATCATATACTTCTGACATTATGTGCAGAAAAATATGATGCTCGTGGGCGTTTGTCACAGCGAAGGCGTTTCACGAGGTGTAATTTTGGAAAAAGAACTGTTAACATCGCCCTGGTGTACATATGTCAAGCCGAAAAAGATGAAACTGTTCCTGTGGCAAGGCTTCCGCTATAAGGAAAATGGGTTGGGCGATACTGTTAATTTAAAGAAACGGCCCGCATCCAGCAGTCTTGGATTTTAATAAACTACTGTAACCAATATGCAGCCTCCAAGAGCATTATTTATATGTGTAGCACATGCATAAACATGTCATAACTTATCCATAAAGACTGAGCGCAGGCTGATAGGAAACAACACGTGGAGGTCCATGAGGTATCACCCTTGGCACCCTGTTTGCGGCGAAGAGCCCAGGAATCACATGAGAAAAGGCAAAGTATCTTGTTCCATGCTGAAATGCGGGCACAGGGTGCTGATGAGGCGCCAGGAGAGCTTGAACGAATGGAGAGTAGCTGGTAGCTGGCCACTGAAATGTCTTAGTGCGAAGCTCTTTAAAAATTCCACCTACTGCAGCATATTGTCCGTGAGCTACGGTAGCGAGAGTGAGGACTGAAAGGAACACAATGATCCTAAAGGTATAATTAGGTTGGAAACATAACAATATATTACGTGGAAGCCATAGTAGGTAGCTGGATCTGAACAACTGAGATTCGACCACCTCTGAGAGCTTATATGCTGTCGAGAAAGATGGGAATCTGCTGATCCACTTGACGGCAACAAGTTCCGTCCAATATGAAACAGGTAATCGCTTTGTTCTTCGGCAAGTAAACAATGTGCTCAAAGGGCGCATCTGCGGGCGACGAATGTGTCAATAAGTGGTAAAGTAATTGGTCAGTCACTGAAGGTGTGTTTGTTTATTTAAATTGGAATTCCGTTATGAGGGAGATCTTCCTACCTGTTACCGAGGCAATGTGCTCGTTCGCCATTTCGGCCATCTTGAATCGCACCGGCTCCATTGTAAGAAGAAGCCAGGATCCATTTGTAAGATCTCGGTGTTTGTTTCAACGCTTGTTGATCGCTTGTCAATCACTTCTTTCTTTCTCAGAAAGCGAAATAAAATAAGCTAATCTCATGCAGTCACTTTCAACGAATAATTACAAAGGTATAATGCGACGATTCGATTGGTCTTGTTTACATGACTCGCTTGCATAAAAGTAACAAAAACAGAAAGCGATATGTCAAACCCTAGTTCCCTTCTTCGTGACCCGTGCTCTCCGTTTCTTCGCCATCGTTCGATTCCACACGTCGCTTCTTCCGCTTTGGCGTCGCTCTCCTTGTTTCGTCGGTTTCTTCGACGTTGTTCAATCTGGTGCTAAGAACACGGTTGTTCAGTCGGAAGTCACGGACACCGATCGTGTTTCTACGCACATTGATGGCCATGTCAGTTATCTTCAGCTTCGCCGCCAGCGAGGTCAGTGAACACGACGAAACGGCTAGTAAAACTCTCTCTAACTTCGTTGGAGCCCATTTTGATAGACACGATTACAGTGCACTAGTACTTGTCTTAAGACTTTGTCTAACTATGTGCAGTTTTGCATTCGAAGACGCGTTCTCAGCTCTTAACAGACAAGTCTACAAGAT
>KN170614.1:7396-22156 GCA_000757755.1 Steinernema glaseri
TCAAACTCCTTTTTCCAGACAGTCACATATCTTCTTTTCGTTGATTTGCAAGTGCATCAATGCAGACACTAGCAACTGCACGCATAGACTGCGCGGTAGTAGCGCGTTTTAGTTCTATAGAAGCTGCAGTTCAGTGGTTATCAGCATTTTTCTTAAGTGGCACGAGTCGGCTTCGCGTCCTCGGAGAAGTTTCTGAAGGAGCATTCAAGTACAGTTGCTCCCTTCCCTGATCATCTGGTGCTTCGATGGAAAGATCGTTTTATTTAGAGGGAGTATAAACACAGACGAAATCGTTGGTTACAGAAGGCTATTTAGATCTCGTTTCCTAGAGGCACTTGAAGGAGTTGTCCGTAGCTTGCTGGATAAAGTCACAGAACTTGGCGACGCGGGTGAAAACTCCTGAAACAAGAGAATAGTCCTCTGGAAGGCGCGTCTGTGCTAACCGGGGTGGGTGCCCTGTTGGTTCATGAGTTGGTTGTTGTTGACGACGAAGGAGGAGAGGCCGATCTGGATCCACTCGCCAGCGACGTTCACTTGTAACGGTCCGCCGCTGTCGCCCTAGGTGGAGCTTAAGAGGCCAGGCCAACTACTTGAACTCACGGGGCCAATGCCGACTCCGTTGGCGCCGCCGCAGACCTGGCTGTCCGAGATCTTGACCTGGTTTCCAGAGGCCTGTGCCCATCGCTGGCGACAGATGGCGTGGCTGGTGATGGGCACGGAGGCGAACATCAAGTAGTCGCTCGACTGGGGCTGGTTGTTCACGACTGAAAGGGTACGGTAGTCCGGGCGAAATATAAGGGAGGAAATTCCTTACAATGGGTTGTGCCGAATCCCACGACGGTTCCCTGAGGCATGGTGACCAGGGAGTTGTCGTCTCTCCGGATCTTCACGATCTGGACCGTGGCCGTGAGCTGGACGGCGGAGGCGAGCTGAAGAAGGATAGAATGAGTGGGAAAGGTAGAGGCTCACGTGGACGACGGCGATGTCGTTCTGGAGACTTCCGCTCCCCGAGTAGCCAGGGTGCTTTGAGTAGGCGGCGATGCCGACGACTTGCACTCCCGGGGTACTGTAGGCGGAGGAGCGGTCGACGACTCCCATCATGGCTACGGAGCCGCGGCCGACGTCGTCGACGCAGTGAGCGGCGGTAAGCACGTGCTTGGGCGAGAGGAGCGTGCCGCCGCAGATGGAGCGGCCTCCTCGGCCTGAGAGCATCAGGAACACCTGCGAAGGGAACTGACCGGTACTGGCACGCCGTCCTCCGAAGATCTGAAGGACCATAGTGAGCATCTGAGTTTACTTAAGCTTTTAGGAGGTACTTATGCTCTACTCATGCACCTATACCCCTCATTTGTAGTAGTTATGCATCGTTACACCATCTACAGTAGTTAGTGCAAAAGCCACGTGGCAAATAACGTTTAAATGAGCTCATTGTCAGAAGCCTGGCCTACCAGCTCTCCGGGGCTCTTGACATCCTTCATGAGGTCCTGGAACTCCTCCTCGGACAAGGCGCGGTTCTGGAGAGGAGACGCCAAGGCGACGCCGACGAGGGAGAGAAGCAGAAGGAGGCTCATGGTTGAGTGGATGTCTCCGGAGATGCTGGGTGCCTTTTAAGCCTGGATGGAGATAAGCACAGCATGATCGACACAAACATCTTGAGAGGAGCGGAGATCACTTCCTTGAGGTCAAAATGTGCCGAGGTGATCAACGACCTTCTTGCACCGATAACGACCGAGCACCGCTCTGACGCTACAAAGCAGAATGTACCCTTGGTGTCTGCCCTGACATGCTGAGCACAGACGCTATTTCTGCAAAAGCCTGCACAGACGCTATTTCTGCAAAAAGTCATTTTAACTGGGCGATAGTCGGAGAGCGGTCTGTCTAGTTCTGCAAACAGAAGTTGTTAGGTGTTGTTATAGATAGGTGATGTTGTTATAGATAGGTGAGGGGGGGGGGTGGCGATGGACGATTTGCACTTGCATTATGCATTGCTTTTCAAAACGTGTCTTACATGGCCGACGTAGTCTCTTGGCACACCGGACTTACGCTCAGTTTAGGCCTGGCGACATTCCTGGTGTTCTGCTATAAAAAACGCGCTTGTAGAGAAACAGAAACACCTAACATGCTACTTGTAAATAGCAGTGCTTTTGGGTGCAAACCGTCCGGGCTTCCTAGACGCAGCGCTCGAACACTGTCTCAGGGGTATCTGTCTAGGACCATATATATAACGTTGATCACAAGGTTCTTTCTCGTATTTAGCCCTTGCAGGCTCTTTCCCCATCTTGGTTCTGCTCCGGAAACCACGTGCTGATAAGACAGAGATCACCGTTAGGGTGCTCTATCGTGTGCCCTAAGGAATGTAATCACCCCTTGCAACCACCATCATCAGCTGAGTCGTTGGTCTCTCAAGGAGCTTCTTGATCAATGATCACCAGGTGCATCGAGATGGAATCGTCCACAGTGTTCAGAATTACCTTCTGGAGACTGTGTGGGAAGATGAGGTTGACGGGAGGCTGTCGCAGCAAGGGGCGACATTCTGAAAAGATTTTCCAACAATGGCGCTCTTATAAAGATATAGATCTTTTCCATTCTGGTGCTTCCAATTTGGTGATCGGAGAACCGTCATTCGTCGCCGTTTTATTTTTCCAGGACTGAGCGAGTGCCTGATGAAGGCCACAAGGAATCTGGAAAGCAGCTTTGAGGAAATACGGACGTTGGAACGCTGGAAGTATCCTTTGAATTTTGTCCTCTTTAAACACACATCCGATCCTCGTAGAGATATTGGCATAAGTCAGAAAGCAAGCCCTTTAGGAGCGCGCTACTTGTCCGAGCAGCATAGAAAATTAAAAAAAAAGCAGAGAAAAGCTAGGAACCGAGCTACACTGCTACTTTGAAGTTTCTATGATGGTGCTGACAAGGGTTGAAGCAACGGGTTTTGCGCCAGGACGATTTTAACCAATGTCTCTTGGAACGGAACATTGCTGATTCGAGTCTCATTTGGATGTTCACGACGACCGAATCTGTGCTTTCAACTCCTATCCCATAGAATGTGATACCCTTTACACGTCTTTCCGTTTTAATGATTTATTTCTTTAAACTCAAAGGTTTTTAAACACTTTCTGCCAAGAAACACCAACTGCAACGAAGTGTCAGTCGCACTTGAAGGCGCCGTCCGTCTCCTGGGTGAGGAAGGCACAGTAGGGAGCAAGACGGGTGAACACGACTGGAAGAACTCTCCATAAGTTCGAATACCTGAGAAGGACCCACCTGGGTAGATGTCCTGGTTCATGATCTCGGGTCCGCCGTCCCGTCCGAAGGAGACGAGTCCGATTTGGACGAACTCTCCGCCTACGCTCACAAGGAGCGGTCCCCCGCTATCTCCCTGCAAGAAGCCAGTCTTTGGCTTGGTTGGAGGGACTTACCGGTCCAGAGCCTTTGCCCCTCGATCCTGCGCAGATCTGCTTGTCCCAGAGGCTCACACGGTTCCCGGTGAGCTGCGCCCAGCGCTGCCTAGAGAGATGGAGGGATTATTTTAGGGTACTGTAGGGTTAGGGTTCTCACCTGCAGAGGGACAAGGGGACGTGGTCCACGTCCGTGTAGAGCAGGTCTCGGCTGGTCAACGGGTTTCCTTGAACGAAAGTGTAGGTGCCAAAGCCGGTGACGGTGTTCTTCGGCTGTTTAATGAGCTGAGAGTCGTCCGCTCGGATCTTCACGATTTTGATGTAATTGGAGAGCGTCACCTCTGAGTCGAGCTAAAGCGAAGGACTCAATAACAGTGAAGTTCACACGTTCTTGAGCCATCCAAGAAGCCACCTACCGTAATTATAGAGATGTCATCGTAGAGACTGCCAAGTCCTGTGTACGAGGCCAAGTTTGTAAAGGCGTGGACCTTCTTGATCTGGACACCCGGGGTCCAACGGGCGGAGTCGATGTTTACCAGTCCAAGCATCGCCTGGGAAGGCGCTACTAGCTTCGCGGTGCAGTGGGCAGCGGTGAGGACGTGCTTGGTCGAGAGGAGAGATCCTCCGCAGATGAACTGACCGCCTTCGCGGGAGGTCAGAAGAAGGTAGACCTGCCAGGGGAACTGGCCTCTTACGGCTCGGACGCCTCCGAAGATCTAGATCGAGGTCTTGAGTAAAGGAGCCTGTGAGTCTCCTACCAGCTCCGAAGGGTGCAGGAGCCCCTTGGTGGCGTTCCGGAAGGAGTCGAAGTCGGGGAGAGGAGAGGCGGCGGTGAGGCCGAGGAGCGAGAGCAGGAGAAGAAGCTTCATGCTTGCTGTGCTTGGAACTCTGCAGGAACCTCCTTTTATGGGAGTACTTTCTGGGTTTATCAGCACTGATAAGAGGACAGCTGACCGCAGGCGGAGCGACAGCGTGGAGGCCAAAATGTTCTTCCTGCTAGAACGACCTGCGCTCACCTGATCTGTTGTCTTTGTGGCTTCCGGGATCGACCTTCTTGAGGAAGGGAAACATTGCCGATTCGATTCTCATTTGGACGACCTTCTTGAAGATGGTCGATGCTCTTTAAGGATGCTGTTCTGGTGTGCAAGTAAAGGAGGATTTTACTACTAAAAAGATTTACCATCATGGTTCATCTTTACTCAATAACTCGGCTGTAAATATGCATCAAAATTATCAAAAACATTTTGGGATAATACTCCTATCGAAGGACTCTAGTATCTGTTTTTTTAAATTTCAATTGGACGGTATCCCAGTGTGGCACAGATTCAAAACATGCTCTGAGTGAGTCTCGAAGCTTATCTTTCCATCTACCAGGAAGTGGCCCCTAACGTTGGTCTTCCTTCTTCCTATCAGTTTATTGTGCTCTATGATCATGCCCGGTGGTTTTCACTTTCTGAGGCAGAGATAGAGACCTACCATCGGGAACACCTACAAGCACCGCCTAAATTGTGTCCTTTTTGGAGTTTGTGCACCATTGATTTTGCTGCAAAGTTGTTCTAGCACAACTCTATGACAACTCTATGAACGCTTGTTCTTGGCAGAGAGCCATTCTAGAGCTTGGAGTTTATGTACAGAGTGTCTTATCATTGGACTGTTGTTTGTGCGCAACGCTTTTTGTTTTGATCTCAGCGGGAGATGTTAAAAAAGTGCACTTTTGTTGTCGGTTCACGGACTGTGTTCCGCTTCCAGGGCACAGATCTGCTAGTTGAACATGACCGCGGACACACTGGCCGCGGACACACTGTCAAGGAAAGAGGTCGACCAAGGAAACGGTCATGAACCAGCCTGATTCCTGATCCTTATAGGACCGTAAAACGAGCTATGAGCTTCGGTGGCTTGTTATCTGTGATGGTACCTCTCAGTTTTGTGCCAAAATGTGGCGCTTTACCGCCGTAACAATTAGGGTTCGGACCTGCCACATGCCGAGGATTGTTTACCGTTAGATTTGTGTCCACCGTCAATAAAATTTCGAAATAATGTGGTTGGTTATTAAAGGTGGAGTTAACAGTGTCACTACCCTCAAAGCAGCAGATGCACAAGCATATCTATGAGCGTGTTTTTGGGTTACTGTTGAACAAGGACCAACAAGGTAAATGTCGTCAGTGTGATTCGGCTTTCGGATGAGCCCAGTCCGATCGGACTCCTTCACTAATGAGTTTTAAGTGCAAAAGGTATAACGAAGTATGTAAAAATTAACTATCAAATATTTTCCATGTCGGCAAAAAATGCGTCTTGAACGGAAGTTACGACAGTTTATTGAAAATTACCTATTACGGTGGGAGTCCTCTCTGCAAGGCTAGGCCAAATAACCCAAAGCAACGCCATTGCATTTTGACGCATTTGATGCATTTGTTTTTCATGCATGTCCACGTGCCTTATCCGCCATGCAGCCATTCTCGTGATTCCCATTCCAACGATGGCCGACAAAGCTCTCCTCGAAGTTTCGTTTGGCCCGTACAAAAGAACTAAGCAATTCGACTTCAAACTTCGCCGCCTGGAAGTCAACGCCGATGGATCTATTCAGGAGACTTCGCTTGGGAGGCTGCCATCCAAGCCTGTGACCTGTGGGCCAAAGCCAGAAGAGTTCGACGCAAAGAAGATCATCTTTGTGACAAATTCCAACGAGCTCAAGATGCTCATTGATGTTCTAAACAAGGAGAAGGAGATAGCCGTGGACCTCGAGGTAAGTCATTGCCAAAATGGAGGGTGTTAAGTTGAAAAAAGTTGTTTACGAACACTTCCAAACATTAACCCTCAATCTACTATACCCCACGATTTATGCCACCTAACAGCTCTACTTTAGTTCTTCAGACCCCACGACGAGCACTTTATCATTGGCCTTATCCAAATATCGACTTGGACCCAGGACTACATCATCGACCCACTGGCGCTCAAAGAGAAAATTGCTCTTTTGGGCGCTATCTTCGCCAACGATGACATCATGAAGGTGTTTCACGGCTTCTTTGACGTCCGCATGCTCATCACCACGTTGGGCTTCAAAGTGATGAATGTGCTTAACACGTACCAGTTGACCCGCGTGCTGGGCGTGGAGCGCTCGCTACAGGATATCGTGCGAAAGTACTGTAACGTCTTTCTGGACAAATCGAGGTCCCGCAAGTGGTCCAAGCGACCACTCACTTTCGACATGATAAACTACGCAGCCCGGGATACGCACTACCTCCTCTATTGCGCGGACCGACTGCGCGAAGAGGTGGAGACGAGGAGGACGAACCACGAGGATGACCTGCTCCAAGAAGCGGAGATAAAGTGGATGGATTGTGTGGATCGCCTGCCCCAGGAAGCGGAGGAGATGAAGACAACATTCGCGCAAAGAGCTCACGAGGCCATCACAGCCTTATGGACACTCTTGGTGCCACTGCTGTTTTCTGTGCAGAAAGATGAGAATTCTGTGCAGAAAAATGAGAACCCTCTGCAGAAAAATGAAATTTCTGTGCAGAAAAATGAAAACCCTGTGCAGAAGAGAGAAAATCCTGTGCAGAAGAACGAGAACAGCGAGCAGAAGCGGAAGCACCACTGGAGGTCAGAAAAACACATAATATCGGAGCTCAGCGAAATGGCCGAGAAGTTGGGAATGCACAGCGACGACCTCATCAGGGAGAAGACACGGCACGAACTTTCGTTTTGCGTCAGGGACTACGTTAGCGCCAAGTTGTACTGTATCCAGTCAAACGAGCGGATCACGGAAGAAGTGCTAAAGAAGCTGGAAGACCGGTTACGGCAGCATACGGGAGAGAACGTGCGGTTAGTGCTTTTATTCGACGCCGGACGGTGCTCCTACCGTAACTACGAGTACGAAGGTGTGGTGAAGGTCGAGGCCAGACCGGAAGGAGAGGAAAAGAAGATCGAAATGGCCATGGAAAACAAGAAAGCAGAAGCTGTGGAGGTCAGACCGAAAGGAAAGGAAGAACACAAGAAGACTGAAGTGGTCATAGAAATGGAAGACAGTGGGCCTGTAGAAGAAGATATGGTGTTCTATGATTGTTCAGACGCGGAGGTCTTCTATGATTGTTCAGAAGCCGTTGAGGAGAAGCCGTTGATTGTTCAGAAGCCGCAGAAGGACTTCATTCTGGAGATTGACGAGGACTCAAAGTCGTGGACGCTGACCCCAGAAGACGTGGCCGAATTCAAGGTTCCTCCTTCTGGAGAAGACGACTATCAGCCCGTTGATTTGATCGACCTGATCTCCGAATCAACCGAAGAAATTGAGCAAAAGATGCGCTTCAAGAAGTTGTTGAGAATGGTACGCAACACGGAATACCAGGTGGACCCAGAAGGATGGACATTGAACAATATTGTGATAATCGACAACTGTCACGAGAAGGAAATTTTCGACAATTCGTGGGACCAGGAAGAGAGTGCCAAAGCTCTGACCGAATTCAGTCTTCCCACTGCAAAGTACCAAGCAGATATCCAAGGAGATCTCATCAACTTCGAAAAAGATTCTAAGAGTAAGAGGAGTATCTTGAGGGCGACAAGACGGTTCCTGAATACAGACAGGTCGAAGAAACATAGAAAGGACAGCGGTTTTGAGGATTCTGAAGACTTGATCTACTTCGACAAAACCGAATAATTGGCTTCTTCTAGGCACGGATGCCCAAAACTTTCTGTGTGATCCAGTAGAAGAAATGAACTGTCTCTGCTTGTGGTGGATATGAGAATAAAGATGTGAATGTGGTTTAATGTGTAGTTGAAGCAGGAGACGCAGTTTCGTTTAGCAATTTCGACCAAAAGCAAACGACAAAAGCATTTTCGTAAAAGCACACTTTAAACCTTCTAATTTGTAGAGTCATGGCATCTTCGAACAGAGAAGCCTACGAGTCGATTTGCGCATTGAATTTCCTTCTTAACAGTGTAGCATAGCCAAAACAGTCCTTGAGAGAAGAGGTGAGATTTTGGGCTTCAGCGTTTCCCATCCAACCCGAACATTCCGAACAATCGTCTTCTTCTTCGGTGGATCCCAGGGTATTTTATTGCTTCTGTGTTCAGCTGAACTAACCTTCGGACTTTCAAAAAGGCACTAGAAACTGGATTATTGACATCGATGGATCTCGTTTCCATTCCACGACGTTTTCTAATGCCGCGTGTTGTTGGTATAATCACTGTGTGAAATTCAGTCAGAAAAGTCCTTGAGAGAAGAGATGAGATTAAGCGTTTCCCATCCAAACCGAAGATTCGGAACAATCGACCTCTTCTTCGGTGGTTCCTAGGGTATTTTATTGCCTCTGCTTCTGAACCTTCACACCACGGAGCTTCAAAGGAAAACAACACCAGAAAAACATACATTATCTTAAAAACTCGATTATTGACATCGATGGATCTCGCTTCCATCTCGTGATTTTTGTTGGTATAATCACTGTGTGATATTCCAGCGGAGCTTACGGGAACGACCGGGATGCCTGCAGGCAGAGATTCGAACAATAATTAAAATTAATTACATTAATTCTTCCCCTTGTTCCCAGCCCTTAAAAGCATTCCGTGGTGGGACCATCCAGCACTCGTCTCCCGGCACGATGAAAACCTTCTTGCTTCTCGCCATTGGACTAGCTGCTGCGGCTGCTTATCCACCATTTTACGACGATCCAAGGGTCTTTAAGGTTAGAACAACGACCTAATGCATCCCTCAGGACGAGTCTTCTTAAGATCATAGGAGGAATGCCCGCCAAGAAGGCACAGTTTCCCTTCTTGGTATACGTCAGAACCCAGAAGACGAGCAACGGAAAGGACAGCTTCCAGTGCGGCGGTTCCCTTCTTAACGAGCGGTTTGTGCTCACGGCAGCACACTGCTTGGACGACTATAGAAGTGGCGAGGTCATGGTGGGATCGACTACCTTGGATGGCCCAGGCCAGTGGTCTCCGATCAAGAAGGTCATGAAGCATTCGGAATACATCGGAGCTCCTCAGCACTATCACGACATCGCGATCCTTGAGGTGAGCAGTTTTCCTTTTGTGCCAATGCTTGGAAACCGAGCTTAAAACCTCCTTCTTAAAGCCTTAGTCATGTGCATAGCGTCAGCTTGTAAGTCGATGAACACTTTAGTACTTTCCTAGCAAGCCTAAAGCATGGCTTTGAAGTGATGCCTTCGGATTGGAGGAGAGGTGGTGGAACGTGTGTTTTTTGAGGTGCCGATCAAAACGCACATAGCCACTTCGTTGTAGCCTTAGAGAACGGAGTAGTAGAATGAGGTACGGTCATATGACGATCGACTTTTACCATTGTGCCAACGCTTGGAAAGCGAGCTTAGAATTTCTTTCTTAAAGCATTAGCCATGTGTATAGTGTCAGCTCGTAAGTCGATGAACACTTTAGTACTTTCCTAGCAATCCTAAAGCATAGTTCACTAATGGCCAGATTTTAAGATCGGCACCGGGATACAACAGCGAAAAGCTAATTTTTTTTCGCCAAAATTCAACGCCAAAACTCTGAAACCAAAACATCTGGATTAAGCGTAAGCCTAAGCCAAGTGCAAGTCCGAAGCTGCAAAGAAACTCATTTACGGTAGAATAACTCGAAAATCAAAATATTATAATAAAAAATTTTAATTTTTCGCTGTTTTGTCTTTCACTGGTTTTTTTCAATGTTTTTCACTGACTTGTCCGGGTGCTCTTAAGATCGACCCCGTCCGGATCAACGACCAAGTGAAGCCTGTCCGGATCGTCAAGGACGACTCCGCTCTCATCAAGACGCCAAAGGCCACCGCCATCGGATTCGGGACCTACAACGGTCGGTGACACAGATGAACTCCTTATCTGGGCGGTTCTAGTGGTCGCAGGCAAATTCTTCACAAGCACCTATCTCCGCCACACCAACGTGCGCCTCTTCTCGGCCAGCGAGTGCAAGCAGAAGAAGGGGGACTACATCAACGAGTCGCAGCTCTGTGCAGGAGATATGGGCAAAGGCACTGGAAGTGTGAGCTAGACTATTATAACCCCTTGGAATCAGGCCATTCGTTTAGGGAGACAGTGGAGGTCCGCTTCTTGTCAGCACGAAGGACGGCCTGGTGCAGATAGGAATCACTTCTCACGGATCTGCCAGTTACCTAGACATGATGTACCACCAACACAAGCACCCGGACGTGTATGTCCGCGTCTCCAAGTATTGTGACTGGATAGCGAAGACGACCAACGGGGTGGTGAAATGTAAATGAGGTTTAAAGCATTATACATAAATGTTTAAAGTTACGGTAGTTCATTGAGTTTCGTTGCTTGAGCTCCACAGCGTACTATAGCGGCAACAAGTATATAGGCACTACCCATGGGTTGCCTTTAACTTTAACTTTATTTCCCGAATCAATGGCATTACGCCATGCAGGACGCCATAAATGCACAACAAGAGAAAGTACAATAGACACACAATTTTGCAAAGCAGACTTCATTTCTTCGCGGTCCTTGACTCGAGTCGGTCTATGGTGGTGATGCAGATTAGATAATTGAGCCTTTTATCAGCGAGATTGATGCACAGAATCAGGTCGTAAGTGGCAACCTCCTAAGGTAACTCAAAGGTACACGCCGTTACTGAGTAAGGCTGGCGCTTGTGAATAGCCTAAAAAACCTAACAGAAGCT
This sequence comes from Steinernema glaseri, assembly GCA_000757755.1. Lineage (NCBI taxonomy): Eukaryota > Metazoa > Nematoda > Chromadorea > Rhabditida > Steinernematidae > Steinernema > Steinernema glaseri. The sequence goes on from KN170614.1 coordinate 18,436, forward strand.
TTTGTCGCATCCAAATCTGCGTACAGGGCCTCACGGATATCTGATCCAGAAGACTTGAGCGCCTTAAGATCAGATGGTGTAGATGGAGGCGTCTACACAAAACAGTCACAAAGATCTTTGAAATGATGTTTGGTCTTTGGTGCATGTTTTGGTCTTTGTGGTGTCCATGGATCTGGCAAGGGGTCCTAACTGGAATGATGGTGCGAGTTGAAGATACACACGCGTGGTCAAGTGGTGTAGATGGAGGCGTCAAAATGTAACTCGGTGATCTTTTTGGGTTTAATCCTAAGTTTGGTTTTCTCTACACCAACAGTATTCAACATCTACTTAAATGGTCAGGAAACCTTAGATTACATGTTCATGTGATTCATTCATGTTATTTTTGTGTTAAGAGCGTTAGGTATTCTCTTTGGCGATCTCAACGTATCATATGACACCAACATATGTATCGCAAAGAATGAAAAATTCCGTCAAAGATTTGCTAAATTAATTCCTTCCGTCCGCGCCCCGATCACCGCTCGTAAAGACGCGCCACAGAGGTCCTTCAACCACTCGGTTTCTGTGGTGCAAAGAGATGCTTCACATACCGCTGCTTCTGTTCGCCTCGTTAGTCCCAGCTGCTGCCCAGCTCCACAGTGGCTCAAGTGCCCCGGCTTCTGCTTATTCTGCACTCTCTGACGATCGCTCATGGAAGGTTGGAAGAATGTTTCTTTACAGAGAAGAATGAATCTTAAGATCTTTGGAGGAGTACCTGCGCGGGAAGCACAGTTTCCCTTCATGGTCTTCATCTACTACCAGAAGACAACTGGCAAGAAGGATGTGCACATGTGCGGCGGCACGCTACTCAACGAACGGTTCGTGCTCACAGCGGCCCATTGCACGGATGCCTTTGGAAGTGGCAGAGTCATGGTGGGATCCACTACTCTGGATGGCCCCGGCCAGTGGTCTTCAATCAGAAGGTTCATGAGCCATACAGGATTCCCGGAAAATCCCTATTTATACCACGACATTGCGATCTTCGAGGTATGATAGAGTGAAGTTAATCCGTACATGGAGATAAGAAGTAGCTCAAGGGAAATCTTTCGCTGAACAATACCCATTAGCTTTTTTCCTGTCTTTTCTATATTTTTTGTGGAGATAGAAGCAGTGGTGAGAGTTAAAACCTTAGATTTGGATAGAACCAGCTCAAAAACAACGATGTAACTCTCTACTTTGAAATAGCGCCTACTGTGCGCTTCTAATGTTCAGTTAGTAGGAACGGAGAATATGAGGTATGCCCAATAAAATTAAGGTAATTTTAACTTGTGGTTGCTGCAAGCACATTCATAATATTAATCTGCGCGGTAGTGTGCCTGACTACCGCACAGAGGGTTGCTGGTTCGACACCCGGAGGAAGTCCAGATTTTTTTATTTATTGATCTTACCTTCCTAGCATACTATAACAGTTTGCTATTAAATATGTTGTAATGATAACATGACTCAACTTCTTAGATCGACCCAGTCCAACTGAACTACTACGTGCAACCAGTCCGGATCGTCAAGCGCGATGCCGCCTTGCTTAGGAAGCGGAAGACCACCGTCATCGGATTCGGCACTTACAACTGTCAGTGAAATACAGTAAACACACCTAGTTTGCTTCGGTGGTTCTAGTTACAAATATGGCGCCTATCACAAGTAGCTACCTCCGCGTCACCAACGTCATCCTCTTCTCCCACTGGGAGTGCGTCGAGAAGAAGGGAGAATACATCAGCAGATCGCAACTCTGCGCAGGAGATCGTTATAAAGGAACGGGACCTGTGAGCTAAGGCTTCGAAAGGCCCTTGGAATCAGGCCAATCGTTTAGGGAGACAGTGGAGGACCGCTTCTTGTCAGCACGAGGGATGGACTGGTGCAGATCGGGATCACCTCTCACGGATCGAGCGACATCGACGAAATGATGACCAAGCAGCACGAGAACCCGGACGTGTATGTCCGCGTCTCCAAGTACTGTCTGTGGATTGCTCATAAAACGGAGGGAGAAGTGAATTGTCAATGAGATAGATTTTTGAAGTATTAAAAATGTTGAAAGTTACGGTAGCGTGGACGGGGTCCTTTGTCGGCTATAGATCTAAAGGATGGTTACAGGCTGAAAACCAGTGCTATTATAACTAATTTTATCAATTATGAGCAGAGTGAGCAAAACAGTTTAAAAAGTAGCAGATAATACATACTTGAGAGGCGAACGAATATCCTTAGGGAAGAGGTAAGACTGCTAGTAGCAGCGCACTAAGCGATTGATCTCTATTATCACACAGTGCAACAATATACAATATTCAAAAAAGGGGCCAAAATTGCACCAACCCAATATAACTAATTTTATCAATTATGAGCATCTTCAATTCCTTGTAGATATTGAAATAAGGAAGCAGCTTGGACCATGAAAAATGCATATCTTACGTTAAAATTGGTTTATTTCATCAAATCATTAATTCCAACATTCCCATCATTTAGAAGTCATGATAGTTTGGAAACTCCTCCTTCAGCAAACACTTTTCGAAACGATCACACTCACACGTCAAACATTCCATGAGACAAGTGCTGGTTGACAGCACTGCTACCGATTTCTCCGTTCTGTGCGTGAAGAAGCTGTGCTGGATGTATTCGCTCCTCTTAACCACTTGGCCTTGGTTCATCAAGGCACGGAATCCTTCTTCGCTTACCGTGTCGCCCACAGAGTGAATCCGAAAATGGAGATTTCCCTTCGTTCTCCACAGATCAAGTAGATTCTGTATGAAGTTGCTGTCGATTAGAGTTCCGCTTTCATAGGAAAAAAGCACACTAACAAGCTTCCCAGGCCTTCCTGTCAAACAGAAGTTTGTTATAAGTCCAAGGAAAGACTTTGGCCAGTTGCTTCCCACCATCTCTAGTTTGGTCAAGAAGGGTGAGTTGTTTATCTGGTCCTCCAAGAAGTCGTACGCGATTTGTCCGCAGTATTTCACATTGATTTTTTGGAAGTACGCCCTCCTGAACAGCGAAGTCAAGAGCACTCTTGTACAGTAAGAGTAAAAGTAACCTGAGACCGAGTCGATCAGCGGAGCCACAGTTTCTAGAAGTTTGGTAGTCTCTGCTTCCCCAAGTGGCTCTACTCCGTCAAAGTAGGAAAGACGGATGTTTGCTGTTAAATCATCGACTCCCACGATTCGCGCGAAACGTCCCTTTTCTCGGATTGTCCGCATGCTAACTGGTCGTCCCAGATGCACGTCCTCCAAAGTCGCGAAAACATGCTTGATGCCGCCTTCTACCTCGCGGTAGCGAACTTTATAGTAAACTCGATTACGGTGGTGAAAGTCGACGACAGGCTTCCAGAGGAGATGGCGCACTTCTCGCGCCAATTCATCCAAGGTTTCCTTGCCGAAGAGCTCAACGACCGAGTCGACGAATTTGAGAGGAACCGCGTCCATTGTTCTCCGAGATAGATTAGAGAACACGTAGATTCTTCTATTTATGGTGGAAACGATGCGGAATGTGTGAGAACCTCACCATTTCAAATTGATTTTCATCTGTGAAAACCAGTGAAGCCGACGAGTTGGGTGGGAAATACTGATGTGAATCGGTGTCTTGCAGCGACATATCGCATTTCTCAAGTCACTATTTATTCGAATGGGATGGCCAATGGAACTTGGAACCAAGCCAAACAAATCACAGGTTCGATTTTTATCGGTGCCGACTCTATTTATTTATT
>KN170615.1:12524-31176 GCA_000757755.1 Steinernema glaseri
TCCCATCCCGTTCCGGTTTCGGAATTCCACACCCCTGGTTTGCACTTTTGGTCCCGAAACGCTTTATGGGTACCAAACAAACATTAAATACAACTAGGCCCTAAATTCCCAAACATTTAGCCCTAGAGACATTCTTTCTTGTAAGCTTGCCAAACAACTCACGGTAGAAAGAGGGCGCGGAAGGTCAGACGGAAGCTGCTAGACATGAAACAGTAAATGCCAAAGTTGATCGGGTATGTAGCCTGAAAAGAACACAAATTCCAGCTGATCACCAACTGATTGAGCGTACCATGACGAGCATGTTGTTGGCGAGGAGAAAAGCGACCGGGAAGATGCCCTCAAGAAGCCTATTCGAGATACCGAACGTGTTGCACACGCACAGCATGCCCATGAAAATGGCCTGTGGCAAGTTGACAATTAAAAAGATGCTGACGATAACGACGAGCATGAGACTGGTCGAATTACTGTCGTTTTGGCGTTGAGCCTCTCTCGCTCGTTTCTCCCTAAATAACATGGCAGTAAACCGGAAGGATGAGGTGCAATTTCGACGATGGGATAACCACTGTGGTGCCCGTGATTGCTACCTCGCCACCCGATGCGCACTCGTCTATATTTGGCCAAAAATCGGCCCTCCGTTGTTTACGGCGAGACCGGGCCAAAAATTGGCCCCTGACGAAATTACATACAATTTCCGCAGTGCCAAATGTATTTTGAGCGCGGTGGTTAATTGATGAGTCATATTGAACTTTCATAATGTCTGCATAAGAAACGAGAAATTTGCGTGCTCTTCCCGGTTCAAGTTCCCACTGCGACGATCGCGCGGCAGGCTAAATTCGGACCTGCGGCAAGAAAGTGATTAGGCATTCTCGCTGAGAAGCGGTCCCATGGATCAAGCAAACCTACTTGAGAAGTCGTTCTTTGCGCTTCTGCGCCTTGCGGATGCCACGGATCAGCAGCACGTTCAGGATGATGAGAAGCAGGCTCGGTAGGATGATGAAGGCGAGTACGCGTGTCCAGAAATAGAAGTTGAAGAATGTGTTCTGTCCGAGCAGCCTGACTAGACCGGTGAATCCGGCCACACAACTCCTGGAACGAACCAGTGTGTCATAGGATCGTACAAGTCGGTACCTGATGTTGATCCACTGTCCGGGCGGAACGTAGGCCCACCCGTCGAACATACCATAGTAGTAATCAAATGACTTCGGCAAGCCGCAGAGCAACGACACAATGGTGATAACGACCGTCGCCAGGCGCACGTTTCTGGCGCTGCACAAGTGGCGCGATTTCATCGGATATTCAATCGAGATGTACCTAAAGCGGACTCTTTGCACCACGTGCTTCTCAGCGTTTTGATCTCTGATACGTAGGGTTCATTAAGTCCAGAGATGAATGGCCATGACATGACGCTTTATCATCTGGATTGTAGGGTCCATCATTGCAACACTACGACTTTACCCCTTAAGTACCGGAATGCTTGCAATAATTGTTGTTGCTTAGCTATGGCCGACATTAAGAGCACATTGCACCGTACAGGATCGCAAAATGTCCTATAAAATATCGAAAAATTTGACTCAAAATTGAAGTGAGCTTGAAATGTATGGATCTCAATGTTGTCAAAATTTTGTCAAAGCTGTCAAATTTTGTGCCATATCTAATAATTCTTATCAACATTTTTTCAGCTGTACTGTACATTAAATAAGTCAAAGACCATATAAAGCTTAGAAAAGAAATTTCGCGTGTGGTTCTATGCTCAGCCCACCGTACTGTACCCACAGATTCCCGTCATGTTTCGGAATCATGCAGCTCCACAATTCCGGCCGCAGCGCAAACGAAGTGCTCCAGTGCGACGTGCCACTCAAAACAGCTTTGAAGATCTGCGAGGAACGCGCGGAACGGCGTGTCCAAATTTTCTACACATAGCCTCAGGCGATAAGCGAAGGGAGTGCTCATTTCCGTCTTCCCACTAGCTCTGAGCTAGTGATGTGTTGTGTACATTCTCGAAAAGACATAATTGACTCGAATCACACTTAGTCTTTTGCAAGTTTCCCTCTTCACGCCCTTCGCAAGCCGGCCTATTGTCCAATCTCAAGAGAGCAATAAGCGCTGCGCGAGATGCGCTAGGCGAATGTGCGAATTCGCAGGCAATCGCCGCCAAGAAGTATGGTATACGCCGGGCATAAACTGCCATAAACAAGGTCGAGCGCGCGAGGGAGGAAACAGTTTCGCAAATGACGCAAATGTCATGAGTGGTTTCTGTTAAAAATTCAGCTGTTTGTGCGAGAGTACTTCTTGTACATGTGCAGCAGCCAACGCCGACGGCATGTCCCCTGCGCATTTTTGATTTGTTTTGGAAAAAATCAATGCAAGGAGATGATATGGTGATGATGCCTCTTCAAGCGCGTTTCTTCCCATTCAAATCATATTTCGTGCGATCAAATTCGATTAGAACGGAAGTGCTTTGTGACAGCGCGCGCGAAGGTGCCGCGAGTTGGAAACGGACCTCTGGCCGGCGAGCAGTACGGTGAGCCACATGGCAACGTTGTGGCACACGGGCGGCACGGCGTCCATACTGTACTTGTACATGTAGCACCACCACAGCTCGATGTCCTCCTCGTGCTCGTTGTACCTAGAAGCGAACGCTCGTGTCAAAGGAGGGGCCTTTTCTTGTGGGAAACGCACTTCAACGTGTAGTAGAAGAACGTCCACGGAAGAGGAACCAGCCCGACGCAGAGATCGGCGATGGCCATGTACTTGAGGACGACATTGGTCGGTGTGATCATGTGCTTCTGGGAGAGGACCACGGCCACCAGAACGTTGGCGACGACGACGAAGAAGATGAGGATGGGGAAGATCTAGACGGCGGGCCGTTTGTTTCCATGCGGAGGTATTGTTTTTGTGCAAGTGAACTGAACATGTCACGGGACGGATGAATTGTGAAAAGTTCGGAAGCTCTCCGAAAGTTATGCATACTTGAGCGTTTCTGCGACTTGTTAATCGAGTGAAGACGGATTAAAAAGTTGTGGGAGTCGGGAACTCGTTGAGCTATTGCCTACCTGACCGTAGACGACACTTTCCAGTTGAGGGTTATGCGTGAGCCGCATGAGATTCTGGTCGGTGTAACACTGCTGGTTGCAGCCATCGTAGAAGGAGCCGCCGAGGTTACGGAGACAGAAGAGGGCGGCTTCCTCGGTTTCGTTGGACCAGAGACATCCCTGAGGGGCCGCCGTACGCATCGTTCTTTATCTGTGCGACGGACGCTCGTTCGGGTCAGCTGCTAAGGTCGCCATGGTCTGAAACGTGGCGAGGGCTTCTTCGCGTGAGAAATGGCCAAATTCAGGGGAGCGCGTTTCACGCGCCCAAACCAATTATCACCGCGCATCGGCGTGATAATTTTTTCGACACAAATTGTTTTCTTGACTCGGTGGGGAACGGCCATTTGCGTTTTGAGGTAATAACGATGCTAATCAGAAGAACGCGCATTTTCCCACGCGTGGCTCAAGCCCAATAGTTCTACGCCGAGCGGATCAGAGGAATATGCGTGTGTTCCAATGTGTGCCACGGTGGCTAATAAGCTACGTGAGTATGTGTGAGAATTCGCTCAAAAACAAAGGGACCTACTCGGAGAAGGAAACGATGCCTAAACAAGGTGGTTTCCGGACCCCACTCAAGTTCTAAGTTCCACGTCAACACCAAGGTCCAAGCTCCAGAGTAGAGACGTATAGTCATGCGTAGGGTAACGCCCAAAGTCGCCGCATTCACTGATTCTGCACAAATAAACGCAACAACATGGACACGCACTGGTGGACGCGTTCTGTTGCAAACGTTATTCCGCCCCAATACATTTGCAACTATACCATCGAGGAACCCAATGGAGGCACTGGCGCAAAATCACGTAGGACCACAAAAAACGTCTTAAGTATTCGCGGAAAAGACAGCGTCCAGATAGGATTAGATGGCAACTATTTATCGTTTAGCTACACTTTGGCGGAAGGCCGTTAAACTCCCGTCTTCCTCCTCAGGGAACAATTTGTACATGAATAATATGGTGGCCTAAAATTGCGTCGATTTTTCATGCCATTGGCACTCAGAAGAAACACAAAAACAAGCAATTGGCAACAATAAGAATCCTGAGCGGAGTCAAGGGATACAAGATCTGCTGTCAAGAAACAAAAAAGTTGATACATGGCTACAGTGGGACCGGGTTCGCCTGACGTCGGTGTCACCATTAAGGAAAAGGAGTTTCAAACAGAGGCTGGGTTCATGGTGGCAATGTTCTCGTGACCTCAAAATCAATTGTCTCATGTGAGTGCGACTTTTTACGGTAGTTCATTTCCTCGACGCACTCATGTGACTTTATGACAACGAGCACCGGACATGGAACGTGTCTAAATAGGTTGATCATCGCTTGTGAAAGGAGCCCAAGGGATGTCCTCAGGCAATCATAACGAGAGGCGAACACAACACATAAGGCAAACACGAAATCCCTCGAGTCGTACCACCTATTCTAATGAGGCCGTAAATTAAGGCAAACGTGCTGCGCAAAATCAAGACCAGTGGACGAGGTTGGCCCTCGAGGACCAGGGCCAACGGCGTTGAATCTGTTGAAACTCGCGGTGAATATCTCGGAATAAAGAGGGGCAGAGTAAGATATCGAAAGTAAATCGTCGTCGAGCGAGGGCGGAGCCTTCCGACTTCATGTGGCCTCAGCGCGGTCTCTGCATCATCGCGGAGCGCGTCTTTCAATCAGCGATGTGCGGAGCGCCTCAGGAAAAATCGCCAGGTTTTCCCATCACAAAATGAAAAAGAGGATTGAGCGCGATTGGCAAAGTGTAAATACATTGTTGAGGGTGCCCATACCATCACAGCTCTCCGCTCAAAATACAATTACGCCCAAGAAAAGGCGTAACTCCGAGCAAAATAACCAAAGCAGCACGAAGAAACAGAAGAAGAAGACATCTCGCGGGAAGGCCCGCTCCTCCGCAGCGAACACTCCGTGTCCGGCTGGTCCTGGAGCCTACCTTCCGCTTTCTTCTCCACTTCTGCCTACTGGGTACTTAAAGTGCACACTTAGCGGTTGACGAATAGCGCCAGGCGCTCGGCACTCATGTTTTTGGGAATCCGGATATTATAATACGCTCGTTGTTCCTGCTTGGAACACTCGACGTTCGGTGGCCGTTCGCAGCATGCTTGCACCGCGATGGCCTACGTCCAACTCATTCGACGAATATCCGAAATTGATCTACTTCAAGTGCGGCACTTCAAATGACACCAGAGAGCGAGTATGGCGAAGCGCAGATCATATTAAATTGTCGGTGTCAATCGGGCCCATACCCGAACCGTATTAGATGTAAGTGACTGGAGAATCCACGTCATGCGGCTTCTATTACTCTTTGAAGTAGAAGTAATGATTACGGTAAGGTAAGGCTGTCTAAATCCTATGCAACTATGTATACGCTATTACTGGACTATAGGGTGTTTTTTATCTAATGTTTTATCTAATATTTTTATCTAATTTTATCTAAGGTGTTTTTTTATCTAATTTTATCTAGTAAACCTTTATCTAATTTCTTGTGTTCATTCCGAGCTAAACACCTGCAGACTATAGTTCTGCAATTCCAATATGTTCCGGCAATCGTACTACCATTTCCGCAGAGGGCAATTTCCACATCATCCAAGCACAAACACCGTTCAAATAATGCAATAAAGAAAATGTTCTTATTCGGGGGGAGCGAAGAAAAGGTGGCTGTTAAACGCTGTCCGTGGCGAACACTTCAAGGTGCCGAAAATTACTGCTACTTGTTGTCATAGACATTGTGTTCAGAACCACAGAGACTAAGCTACAGTAGCACGGCGGCCAGCAACTCTCCTGGGATTCGGCACTTAGTCATCACAGTCTTCTTCTAAGAGCTTGAGAGGACTTTCCTGAGGGTCAGTCTCTTTCACGCCTCGGCGAGACAAACACAAACAACGATTGTTGCAAATGGCTCGTCAAAGAAGTAGCAACCGTGTCCATTGCAAGCAACGTTGGCTTAAAAGCGTCTTTTAATTTGCACTGCGAGCTCAGTTTGTGCTTCGCCAACACGGCAATAAATTTAGCGTCATATGTGTACTTAGTTTTATGAATTATTTCAGTTTAGTGCTCACTTCTAGTGACTTTATTGCATATTTCTTTTTTCAGCCGCAGTAACAAGCGTCGTTCGCCAGAATTGCAAATGTGACTTTTGAGAGCCAAAGGTGTATTATTTTAATTATCTTCATGTCGTGTCGCCGCAACCGCCCCATCTTCTAAAACACGGTTAATCTTGTTATTGTTGTGTTGCTAGCGTAAAGTTTGTTTTCGAGCCACCAGGAGACGGAGACTATTTTGCCAAATATTCTATGCGGCGCGTGAGTGCATTGCTCTGATGGAGCCGACTTCTTCTCTGTCGACACTTCCGTCCGACATGGAGTCGCACAGCAGTCCCTTGACCTTTACTTGTGAACTTGATAACCTTACACGTCAGACGGGCATAGGGTTCTCGCCACGACACTTTGTCAATGGGAAATATCACACTATGGCGACGTCATCCATACGGCCGAAATGCGTGTTTTTAATGTACGTGGAAGTCACACACCCTGGCAATCGACGAAACAAAGTCTTATTGTTGCTGGATTAGCGCGCGCGATCCGGTTGCGATTACAGCGTGATCACGCCTTGGTTTCCAGGCTGATATAGCCATAACACTCATTACGCGACCCGTTTGCATTGTTTCAGATGGTCACGGACGTCGTGCGGTGGTCATTTCTCGTGATTCTGCTTGTTGGGCTCTGCGTCGCGCCTCCACCAAAACGGCCCCAGGCCGAGGAGCAGCAGAAGAACGATGAGCAGTTCCAGAACCAACAACAGGCGGAACAACAGAGACCTGTAGGCTTGAGGTCTTAGGGTCAACATTTTAGTGGACAACGTTTTAGCTTTACGAGTTCGCCTATTCTCGTTATTTGGAGCAGGTAGTCAAGGTGCTAGAGAACGACCCAAAGTTCGCCGAGCGACTGAAGCAAATGCCGGAGCACGACATCAAGTCGGGCAAGATTGCGGACCACATCGATGACCTGGGACCGGACGTTTTCGATCAGCTGACCAAGGCGAAGCTTGCTGAAATTGAGCGTCTGCGCGAGTCTATCACCAAACAGATCGAGAAGGACGGAGGAGCGCACAACGTAAAGGTGCCCGACCATCTCGATGTGAACAACTGGGAGAAGTTCGGAAAGGAAGATCTGAGAAAACTTATCCTGAAGGTAGCTTACATAGTAACATAGGCATACTCATTGCCTGGTTTGAGACTGTTACCGACATGGACGAGATCGACAGACTACGCCGCGAAGAGTTCAAAGAGTACGAGATGAGAAAGAAGGCCGAAGAAGACCACCGTCTTGCGCAGATGACGCCCGAAGAACGCAAGAAGGCCGAAGAGGAGATCGAGGCTCAAAAGAAACGCCACGATCAGCATGAGAAGCTCAAGCACCCTGGAAGTCGCGACCAGCTTGAAGAAGTGTGGGAAGAGTCGGATAACGTATAAAGACGGCGAAGGAGTCAGAGAGTTAGGTTGATTTTTAGATGGACAAGGACACATTCGACCCCCGCACCTTCTTCAATCTTCACGACCTCAACGGGGACGGATTCTGGAGCGCGGAGGAGTTGGAAGCGCTCTTCCAGTTGGAGCTGGAGAAAGTGTACAATGAGACAAACCCGGACGACGATCCCCGCGAGCGGTGAGTAAACATGCGTATATCGCGATAACATATTTGTGCAGAATCGAAGAGATGTACCGAATGAGAGAGCACGTAGTTAAGCAGATGGACAAAAACAACGACCGCATGATCTCGCTGGATGAGTTCCTTCAGGTTCCCATAGCCCCTATAAAACCCCGTGAAAATCAGTATCTGACCAATGCAGGACACCGAGGCCCAGACTCCGGAAAAGGATGAAGGCTGGAAGGACCTCGCGCAAGAGCAGGTCTACACCGACGAAGAGCTCCGGAAGTTCGAGGAGGAATACGCGAAGCGCCAGGGTTGGGGCGATAACGCATACGTGCCGACCGATGTACCTCCGCATGTTCCAGCTCCTCAGCAACAGGTACCCCCGGCAGGACAAGTTCCTGCGCAGCACCAACAACAACCGCAGCAGCACCAGCAACAGGCAGTGCCTGTAGCCCAGCAACAGCAGGTCCCTGTTGCGCAGCAGCATCCGGCCGCCCAGCAGCCACCGCAGCCCGTTCCCGTGGCTCATCAGATGCCACCGCAGGGAGCGCAGCAGCATCAACAAGTGCCCGTTCCCCAGGCACAGCACGCGCAAGCCGCTCAGGTGAGAAGGCATGTCCACTTTAAGGAATAAATAAGGCCTGGTTTAGCAACAACAACAGCAACAGCAACAGCAACAACAGGAAATAAAGCAAAATACAGTGGACCGAACGTACGGCGTGTAACTGCCCTAACGACTCATCGACAAATATATATGTTGTATGTATTGTAACAACTGTGATCGATCCCCATCCGCAGCACCATCCAAAATCAATATAGCTAACATATTTATGAGAACCCGTTTATGCGCGGGTACCCTAAGGCCGTGACATGCATTCGACTCATATGTATTTAAAGTAAATTAATTATTGCATCATCTACACTTGAGTGCGTCCAACCTATCATAAAAACACTGTCACAGAAGGGGACTATTACAATCTAATCTTATTCTCGCTTTTACAAGCCATAGAGAACACTAATTGTTGTTCACGCCCGAACTCCTCGTGTCATGAGCTAGCGCCTAATGTTGTTGCTAGGCAATTACCGGCCTGTGAGCAGGAAAGGTGAGGTCGACGGCTGCGCGTCAGCAGCGGTGGTCAATTTCTAGTTGTTGTTTATGGTCGTCTCCATAGCATTTAGCTCAATAAGATTGTGTATTTAATGTTTTGCTGCTTAGATAAGACTACATCCGCCGAATATCTTAGACTTTAGTTATTCTCGACTGTTGATTTAACTGCCCCCCCCAAAGTCCGATAACCAAAAAATGTGATGCCGCTCTATTTCTTATTCCATTGGAATTACTGTAAGGAAGTCGCCTTCTTTGGGAAATTCAACAATTTCATTTGTTCGCGTGATTCCGTCGTGCACTTTACGCATAACATGAGCTCATCAAAGAACGCCGAGCAGTTTGCTTTGCTAGAGAGGCACTTGATAAGGCAATATCTAGCGTGTGATACTAGAATGTTGAACTCTGCTTCCAAATACCTTCTGGGTACCAGAGGTACGTCAATAACAGTCGAGCTCCTCTAGCGATGACCTTTATCGGAGTCTCCTCTGTGAAACCCCAGATTAAATGGGGAATGAACTACCACATGAAACGGGTCCTTCCAGCGGAGATAAAGATTTTATTTAACCTGAACAGTAAACGACAGTACTAGAAAACCAGTGTCATTTGCGTCTCGTACACTATCCATATTTCCCAGACCTCCTAACAAAGAACATTTCTTTCAATACCTAAGGGCTCATGGCGCTTTGTTTTAAGGCGAATTTTCACTTCTTTTCTGGCCTTTACCTCTGAATCGTTTTCGTCGATCGCTGATAGTGGAGAACCTGGAGACGGCTCTGTTTCAAAGTGCACCTCTCCTTTTGACATTGTCACCAATAAAATTGTTTGTTTTGTTTGTTATCTCAGTAGGTCATCGACGGCCAAGAGTGTCTCAGCAATGGTTGCGGCAAACCCGTTCCTGACGGCGGCATACTGGCGCGCTATCGGCATATTATGTAGATGCAGTGCGCTGTGAGAAAATTACCAAAACCTCATTGAGCTTCGTTTATCAGTCCGTAGCGTTCGCGCCTTGCCTCTCGTTCGCCTCTTAAGGACGGCGCTGTTTCTGGACTAATCAGACAGGCTGTGACGCCTTCCGATGCGATCACACGCGCGATCGCTCTTCCGATATTCAGTCTGATCATCGCAATCCTACTAACAATGAGAAAGGCAACTAACTGGAATGCATTCTCGTTTTCATTCACGTTGTCCGTTGCTGCCGTGCACTCTGGCGGTGCACCTTGCAAAAAGACGAAAGACTGGCGCGAAATTCAAAACACGCTCCATCGTTCTGCTGTTGTTCGTTTGCTTCCCACACGTACCCTCTTTTAGGTAAAACAAACTGAATAACTCATGAAACGATGAAAAGCGCAGAGCAGAAGGCGGGCCAAGTTTACAAAGGTAAGACACATGGCTTAGCTCGGCTGTAGTGCGTTTCTGAAGGCGACCGACTCGAAGACATCTTCTTCGGAACAAGTGATAGCGAGAGCTCCGAGGATTCCGCGTACCGATGTCGCATTAACACCGAGCGCCTCAAGACAAGAGCTGTGCCGATCACGCGTCGACAGGCCAAGTCGCAAAGAACAATTCGACCACCTGTAACTATGGGAGAGCCTCTGGCTAAACGCAGAAGGTCGAACAATTCGCTGGAGGACGTTTTGGAACAGTCTGGGCCTGAGATGGCCAGTGATATGCCCAGCACGAGCAGTGGTCCCAGGAAAAGGCTAAGAGCTGCACCAAAGATGGACAAGATGGTGGAGACACCCCCAAAGGAGGCCGTACTGAAAGCCAGCAGGAGGTCAGAGGTATGCAAATGTACAACGCCGCGATCTCTACATGCACGTTTAGAAGCCTGTGACAGTCCCACAACGAGCGGAAGAGCAGAATCACGAACCTACCGTCGACGGCGATATTTCGCGAATGAGGGGTGCGCTCACGCTTCCGCTTTCGAACAATGTGTTTGCCTTCAGATGCCGTCCTGTTGTATAATTACATGTCCTTGGCCGGTGGGAACACATTATCCACGTCAAGACCGGTCTACCGTCCCTACTTGAAAAGAACACTTCGCTACTTTCCAAGACGAAGTTCTCAAAGAAAGAGTTTGGAAGATGTGGTGAAGGGCTTGCAGCAGAAAGCTAATCCGGTAAGGTTCTTTACAGCAGATTTGGTTCAAGTTTAACTTAGGTTGAACCCACTTTGATCAATAAAGAACCAGAAAACTCCTCAACCAGCGGCAATGGGAAGGAGCTGCAAAATGGCACAAGTGAAGAATCAGACGAGATTTCATTCACCCTGATGTTCTACGGAATCAGAAACCGCAATCTGGCGGGAGATCGTCAGGCAACCGTGGATATTTACATCACCAGAGATCTTGATGGAAAGTTCGAAGACATGGTAAGCTCTTAAGCTGGGATCCAGTCCTCTTAGAGTCTGCATCTAGAAACACCTCGAGTCGCGCACGTTCACCATGGCGGTCAACAAAGACGTAAGCAGCGTTGCTGTTCCCCTCAACAAGGAGTATTCCCTCAAGCTTCAGAAATCAGTTAGTAAAATGTAAGCATAACGTGATTTATACACTTGTTAGCTTGTATCTTGCAGGAACTACTACCTCATACTCAAGGTTTCGTTCTCCAATGACACATCCATCTCTTCGGGAGGTATATTTTTTAGAAAAAGGCATTTTCGAGGATCAGTTCTTTTCAGGTCGGAGCCTTCGGAAAATCCCTGTACGCCAATCCGCCCTTCACATGCACTCGAAGGATCTACGTTTAACTACGGTCACGCCAAGCGTTAAAGTGGATTCACACGAACTCATCATGTTTGGAGCTTGCCTCATAACATCAGTGACGGCAGACGGACATACTCTTCCGAAAACTTCCACGAGAAATGGGATAGTTCTACTGTATGGCATTTACTTTAACCAGTGAAGTACAAAACAAAGTGTTTAGTGAACCAGAGAAGATCAACGTGGATGAAAAGGACTGGATGACCGATAGCGACCTTGTCTCTAGGATGCTGAAGCTGGCCAAGAAGCTGCATATGAATCCTTTCGTTAAGGCGGAGTTCGTGGAAGACGAGGACGTAATCGATGAACTGGATTATGAAAGCAAAAGGGAAAACAAAGGTTTATCGGAATTTTATACCCCAATGACCTCCTTATTTAGGTGAAAAGGCGACCGGGCACAATACTGATAGCTCAGCTGCTGAGGAAGAAGAAGAAGTGGTTCCTCCCAATTTGTCATATATTCACTATGAATTCCCTGAAAGACTAGCGTATGTTTGGCCACCTCCATTTCTTGAGTTTATATTCCTTTTTCAGCTACCGCTTTAACGCCTTGCCTAATACAAAGTGTCCTCCCTTGCATACTGCGTTCAAGAAGCAGAAATTCGATGAAGTTCCAGATGACCTCTTGCAGGGAATTCCAGACGGCGATATCCAGTCTCTTTCTCTGTCCACCGTTGCGGACATTTTAGTAAATTCTGGACGCGGAAAACTGACTTCTTCGAATGTGAGTCAGCCACTCGCTTAGTGGAAAAGAACAGTCTCAGTTTAGAACCTCAGTGATAACAACACATCAAGACCTTCCACGAAGAGCATCTTTAAGACGCTCAAAGCGAAGGAGAGCGATGTAATTGTCCTGGGACAGCGAGGCGCCGCTTTCCCACAGCCAGACACACCAAAGGTCGTCACCCGGATAGTCCATCCGTCGAAGTGTTGCTTTTTCTGCAAACAACACTTCCCTGATCTGTTCGCCTTGCTGATGCACCTACGGACAGGCTACCCACGCTTAGATTTCGTCTATCGCGTAAGTTCCTCCATTTTCTAACTTCCCCTTTCCTTTTCTTCCTTATCTGCTTCTCTGAACACTAACTTCTCCTTCTGTAGGGTCGTCTAGACGAAAAAGTTGGGTGCGTCGACGTTTTCGTAAATGAACACTTTAACGGGGAGAAAGATACACCTGGGTTCGAGTACCCCTGCGATGTAATCAAGAAGCTACCGACCACCACTCCACTCTACATTGTCTCAAGGTATTGGAGTACAATTCTCTTCTCCTCCAAGCAAATCTTCAGACTTGAACGGGCTGAAGCAAAAAATCTGGTCAGAAACCTGGAAATGTTCCAAACTCCGTCCACAAAGGACAAACGATTGTATTCGCGACATCTGCCGTAAGACGAGCCCTAAGAAAAGAGGATAATGGACATGTTTTCAGAATTTCCTTCAATCCCATCACTCTGCACCCATATTACGAAGTCCCTCTAAACACGACAGAGAAGAAGCTGGATCAGGACTGGCGTATTGAAAGTATGCTTCGAGTAAGTTCTCCGCAGTTTGTCTCATACGATCGTCGCACCTTATAGAGACTTCACGAATTCACCGATTTGACAGATGGAGAAAAAGAGTTTATGGGACTGTGGAACATGTTCTGCTTAAATTTGGAGAATCGTCCGACGGGAAAGAATAACTTCTATGCCGCATGTGTATGATCATTCCACCATGCGACGGACTTTGACATAATTCACATTTCAGAGACGCTTCCTAAAAAAGTCCAGCGATCAGCTTATTATTCATGACTTGGAAATAGAGTGGTTTGCCCATATCGCTTACTTCAAGGACCGTGGATTCATCAATGAAGACGAAGCCTACGACCTTATTGCTCGGTATGACAATCCAGCGTACAATCCAGAAGAGGATCTGCTGCATTTCGTCTGTCGTGACCGGCAACGTCGTTGGGATGAAGCTGAAGAGCGTAGGAAGCGTCGAGAGGAAGCCGAAAGCAAACGACTGAAGGAAAGCAATAACAGTGGAACGGTCAAACGTCGTAAGTTTTGTTTACTTTGTTTAGAAAACATAAAATTTGGGCAAAGGGTAAAAAAGGATATAGGGAAGAAAAGAATACCACCTGCAGGCATTGAACTCGTGACCCTCAGCGCGATAATTCCCAGTCTGTGGGTCGCAGGTTCGATACCCTGAGGCATCAGTGCTTTTTTATTTCTATGTTTTCCCTTTTCTATCAATTTCTTTTAAATATAAAATGCAGAAACCAATTACAAACGTAGCTGCACTGCAATTGGATTCTAATTGGCCAGTACCTTCAGCAGTCTGCGTTAAAACAAGACTTTGGAGCTCCATTGTATGAGTCAAACTTACTGGTAACGTGTTTTTGGCTGGTCTGTCAAACATTCGTATCTTTTACGGCACACATACCTGTTCAATTTGTCACCCTTCACCTGTGAAAAGTACTTATTTTGTTTAGCATGAATTATCATAAGCTGTGTATATGCAGCTTCTGTCTGAATTCGAATCTTCCAATACCATAAAGCCAGCGCTGCGTTGAAGTTACCCGCAAAATTCAATTAAATCTGTCTGACAAGCATTAAAGCGATAATGATTTATAATCCAAAACATAATCTTCAATTAGATCTGCTTCCTGTGATGTCCACTCGAACCTCGATGAAAGGAACCATCCAGGGAAGCCGCGATTCATCTGTCGTAGAACGCGAGGAAAGTTCTTCCGTCGATAGCTCTCTAATTGGGAAACGACATCACCGTCACGCAAAGGAACCCGACTACTCCCACTACCTGAAAGAATACTAGGGTCTCATAGATCTAATTGTTATTTACATATTTTACTTTATGATGTAGATAGTGCAGAATAAAGAGATCAGAATTGAACAATTTCAAAGGGCGACGGATTCCAAGACATTGCCGACTTCTGAAGGACATCCCGGTTTACGACCACTTTGGCCTGATTTCGGGGAAGCGCTCCTTTGTGGAAGGCGTTGTTTTTGAGTGCCTTGGTTGGGATAGAGTCGCAGCTTAAAACGACGTAAACACGAGTAAGCGCTTATTCTGCGGTACCGTAGGCTCACCTCTGGACTTTGAGCCCATCGGCCGGAAGGCTGAGCTTCATGGATTCTGAGTATGACGGCGGCAAGCCTACCCGAATGAAGTGGTTATCCCTGTACGCACTTGAGTAGCGATAGTTGCTCCAACACCCTTCAGCGAAAATGGGTTGGTTCTCAGCGCTGGAATGACATTAATCCGTCGGTGCCAGCGTCCTCGTCAACATACACAAAGCACATCTGCTGATCCAGCGACGTGTACGATTGTTTACGACAGCCATGGCTGACTGTCTTCCGAAAACAAGCCAGTATCCCAAATAGCGCAAAAAGAACCGCAGGAACAATAAAGCCGACTAGGAGGGAGATCATGCTACCGCTATCCGCATTCTCGGTAACAGCTACAAATCTGAAAAAGACGAAAGCGTGAGAAGCGAAGTCGGTGCAAACACGTTCCCGTCATAACCATGTAACAACACGACGAAAACCGAAAATGGGCATATTGAATAATGGCAGAGAATTAGATTACTTGATGCTCGGTCGTTTAGTTGCTCACGTTCCAACGTTTTTGGACGCATAGTATCCAGGATGGACGTTAAATTCTGGGCCAAATTGCCTGGTGCAAAGTGGTTTTCCAAAGTATGAGTGGAAGTCGCACAACGAGCGCTCAGTTTCCGCTTCTCCCAGATTGGGAGCGTAAGAGATTTCCTGTGTGAAGTGCATGTGAAGAAGACCGGGAACTGCCGCTGGATTGGTTGACATTAAGGCAGAAAAACGATCACATGCTCAATTAAAACTTATTTGGAACAACAGACTCGGGAAGAGTACGGCCGTAACGATGTTTTCACATGCGGCCCAAAGGCCGCGATTGATGCCGATTGGGAAGCAAACGCAGCAGCCGGAGCCCAACTTCTTCAAATGAATGTTTGGCTACCGAGGGGCGCGCTCCCATTTCCCACGCCGATCACATGAAAGAACCTCTGCGTCCATGGAAATGAGCTTCTGAAGGGGACATTGAGCTCTCAAAGGTTGGACATCGAACCACTTATGACATAGAAGAGCACGGCTGCTCGGAGCATGGGCTATTGTTCGTCGGAAAACGAAGAGCGACAGCTTTCAACAGTTGAAAAAGCGTATCCTACGAGGTGCACACTCTTGACATGTCGGCCTTTCAAAGAGCGCAGCCTATTTACGCCTCCGAACCCCTCTTCGACGACAACGACTTACTCTCGAAGGCCAGAGGCAAAAGTTTAATTGGGAGCAGAGATTGATGTTTGCGCACCCTTTTCACAAGCACCAGCGCTGAAATATAACTCATCGAAAGCCGACTTTTCCTTTCCGATGTCCTTTCGGCTCATGCGAAGGCGTTCTTCATTCCACTTCTCATACTTAGTCCGGAATTGGCTTTTGGAGACTGAACTTCTCGATGGAGAGCAAACAAAAAAGCAGAAAAAGGCATGCGGAGACAGTTTACACAATTACTTGTATGCGTCGGCATCCTGTTTTGTTGACATTCCGTGTCACAGGTAAATATAGGTTGAGGAAACGCTAGAACTCATTTGCTATCAACCCTCATGCGGTTCCTCTCCCCCCTTTTCTCAATTGGTAACCGGTATTTTCAGTTACAGCTTTCTAAAATAAATTTAGCTTTTTTGATCATTGCCGTCCAATGCGGCCCGGCGGCACTACTTCAGAAGCGCTGGGCAGCTCTCAGCTATGGGGGCGAAAAATACCAGGTTTGGAACTTTGTCAGTGTTTAAGGGGAAAAAGATTTTTAGTTCAAGCAAGCGGACGAACCTATGGATCCCTATGCGGGCACTGCATACGCCGGCCAGGACATTCCTTTCCGAAAAGATGACCCTATCTATCGTCAATACTACGATCAACCAAACCCATATGCAGTAAATCCCGGCAATCAACAAGTCTTCCAAACAACAGCAACGCCGATAAACCAATATCTTATGCGTGACCAGCCTCAACAAAACGGGCCTTATATGTATTACCCCTACCGTACTCCCACAAATGGCATTACAAGTCGTCAGCAGTAGACAAAGAAAATAAACAGCCATTCCATCTAGTTTTTCAAGGACAGTGAATGACAAGCTCGCTTATATGTGCGAGAGCAATATTTAAGAAAGTGCACTGGCGGACATCCCCTAACACATTTATCCGTCAACCGCGAAGAAAAGAAGTCCGCGGGGCCAAAACTCCAAAGGAAACAATCACATAAATGCTCGTTCTTTAAGGGCGCCAAGCTGAGAGTTCAGCTGAGAGGTCGTGTGTTCTTCTGGAGGCACGTTGTGGAACATATGGCGAACATCATTAAGGTAGACTTTGACTTGTAGCACTTCTTTGAATGAAGGCAATTTGTTGTGAAATAATTTCGCCTTTCCAAAAACGATGTACTTCTGACATTTGCCGGAACATAAAAGCACTTGTGAAGTAATGTTAGCATAGGGGCAAAAATCAACAAATCAACCGAGAGTGTCCTAGAAGTCAGCATCAAATTTCGGTATGTAATGAAATTAATAGAGTTTAATTGAATTCATAAACTCTCATTGAGAAGGCACCACTCAGAGATACGATTGACGCATTGTCTACTGCGCCAGTCAAGTATAGAATGTAAAAAATGTATTGCCTTTTTTGTTTACATTGTCTATGCATATTTCGGCATTACCATTTTCCCAAACAACAAAGCAACATACTTACTACTCTCAAAATTGTAAGTTAAGCAAAATAGCATTGAGAACCCAGGATCTAAACATGATTGTACTTTTTAAAAAACTTCTAAAAATGATTGACTTTTTTGCAGAAATTTTTGCAGATAAATGGGAACATACACGTTCACAAAGCAGCCCTCCTTTGCTCGGTAAATCATCGACTCAACAACAAGACTATTTCCATTCGAGATAAAGTTGACTATAAAATGCATATATCTTCCTCCCCAACGTTCATGAAGCTACTGTGAAGCTAATACTGATGGACTTCACCGTTTCTTCGCGCATACATTCCAGGAACACATGTCCTTCTCTTCGAAAACAGGCTAATGCCACCCCTCATAGGGCTGCTCATTATCCAACTCCTCCATAGTGGTCTCGCGACGAGTAGCCTGACATTTTGGTTCCGGTTTACTTTCTGCTTATGTGAAGTTCGGAGCGTTCGCCCTTGCTAGTCCCTCTTCTTGGAGTTCTTGGGATTCCTGGAAATCAAGAAAGAAGCCTCGTAAATCTTCAGGAAGCTCAGAAGATCACAATGAGGGCTACTGATGTATTTCTCTTCTCGGCTCTTCTAGTACACGGTTCGACATGACTTCACATAACTTGTTCATTTATTTAACTGTGTTTGTAGGTGTCATCGGCTTATATGAACGCGTTACTGAACAAGTCAGCGTTGAATTAACTGGATTCAACACCTGCTTCACACTTCTCAATGGTACTCATCAAGCAGGCTGTCAATGTTAGCGATTCACGCAAAGTGCCATAAGCTTCTTATTTTCATGTTTTCAGCTGATCAAGATGGGAACTTAGGGATTGTTCTTAATGTAGAAAGTATGGAGACAGTCAAGTATTATGATACGCTTTGCAAGGAAGGTGGACGCTGTTACAACTTTATCGTCGTTTTGAAATTGGCCGACTTGAACAGGTAGAAGCTAGAGCTTACTTTCTCGTAACCGCTTCATTTAGAGATTCTGTCGAACTGCTAAAGAATTCACCTATCGTCAGAGGCGTGATTATTACGGGGAGATATTCCGCCGAAGCGCGAGCACTTTCAGAGGATGCTTCTTGTCCAAACGATGTACTATGTAAGCCTTAGAATAATAATCATGGTGTGATTCCGATTATTCAGCTGCTTATAAGACAAGCACGCCATGGAATGCGAAGCATGCGATCCACCCGGAAGGTTTCCGCTTTCTCGACTGGAACAAGCCTGTGTTCCAGTTGAGCAACCAGTCCGATATCGACATTATCAATGAGAACGTAACGTTGTACA